>JAJOZX010009183.1:0-161953 GCA_023014485.1 Bathynomus jamesi | reverse complement strand
AAGCCATAGCCGTACGTGTAAATTTGGGGACAAATTAGATGAAATGCTAAGAGATAGGTTTGTAATGGGTCTCAAAGAGGAGTCTACCAGAGAGCCCTATTAGCCATACAGGACCTAACTTTTAGTCAGGCTGTAGAAATAGCTACGGCTAGAGAAGCAGCTGCTAAAGATGTTAGAGCTTTTGGAAATCATAGTAGTAAAGCCCAACACGTAAATAGCTTTAAATCTTCTAGGCCTGGCAGACCTAACGAGCCTACTAGACAGGCAAATAAAAGGTATGAGGCGAATACGACTAAGCCTACTAATTCTACTAAGCCTTCCAAGCCATGTACAGGGTGTGGAAAACACCATTGGAAGAAAGATTGCCCTTTTAAAGAAGCAGTTTGCCGAAACTGTAGTAAAATAGGCCACATAGCTAAAGTGTGTTTTTCAAAGAAAACAAAGGGTGAAAATTCTAATTTTAACATTTCTAGTATAAATCCTCAAAAGGGAAATACTTCGAACATTGGAGTGGAGTACCTATTCTATGAGCAGCAAAGTGGGAAAAATACAGGCCCATATATTGTAGAGGTAGGCCTAGATGGAATTACAGTTCCTCTAGAATTGGATACGGGTGCTGCCCGGACGGTCATGTCCAAGGTAGTTTTTGATAAGATTTTCAAAAACACACCTAAACTACATGCATCTAAAACAATTTTGAAGAAGTACGGTGACACACAAATACCTATTTGTGGAGAAGCATACGTCACAGTTACACTTAACCAGAAAACTTTGTCTCATCCCTTAACCCTTTTAGTGGTGGATGAGCAAGGGCCTACTCTACTAGGCCGTGATTGGATTGATGCTTTGGAAATGCCAATTGACAAAATCTTGCCAAGGGGTCAGGCAGATGTGCATACACTTTCATATCCATCTGACATAGACTCATTGTTAAGGGAGTTTTCTTCTATTTTTGGGCCTGAAGTAGGCAACCTAAAAGGCCATCAGGTCTGCATAGAAGTAGATCCTAATGTAACTCCGAAATTTTGTAAGGCTCGTTCAATTGCGCATGCACTGCGGGAGAAGGTAGATTTAGAAATTGACAGGCTGCTAAAAGATAAAATTATTGAACCAGTCACACACGCTAAGTGGGCTGCCCCAGTAGTTCCTGTACTAAAACCGGACAAGTCCGTGCGGTTATGCGGGGATTACCGTTTAACAGCAAATAGAGCCGTCCTTCTAGATTGCTATCCTATACCCAAGCCTGATGAATTATTTAGCTCTCTTGCTGGGGGAAAATATTTCACAAAACTCGATATGTCCCAAGCCTATGCTCAACTAAGTTTAGATGAAAACTCTAAAGAATTAACTATCATAAATACGCACCGAGGCCTATATAAGTACAATAGGCTATGCTATGGAATAGCATCGGCTCCAGGTATTTTTCAGAGGACAATGGACCAAGTTCTAGGTCACATTCCAGGGGTACTTTGCTTTCTAGATGATGTCCTCATTTCAGGTTCGACTAAAAAAGAACACCTAACTAGATTAACCACGGTTCTAAAAAGACTCCGGGATGCGGGACTTAAGCTAAAGAGAGAAAAGTGTTCATGGGTCACTAACGAGGTTCATATTTAGGGTTCCGCATAGATGCCTCAGGCATTCATCCAACGGTGGATAAACTAGAAGCAATAGAAAAGGCACCACCTCCACAAAACATCACACAGTTACAAGCTTATTTAGGTCTCCTAAACTTTTATAGGAAATTTTTGCCTAATGCATCGACTTTCCTTGAACCCTGAATAAGCTATTACGATCTGGGGAACAGTGGAGATGGGAGAAAACTCAAAAGGAAGCATTTGAGGCTTCCAAGGACGTACTACTAAAGTCCACTCTCCTAGTGCATTATGATCCTAAACTTCCTCTCGTAGTTTCAGCAGACAGCAGTTCTTATGGAATTGGGGCAGTGTTATCTCACCACATTGATGGTGTAGATAGGCCTATCTGTTTTGCTTCTAGAACACTAACTGAGACGGAAAGACGATATGCACAAGTGGAACGTGAAGCATTAGCCTTAGTATTTGCAGTAAAAAAATTTCATTTCTATCTATGGGGTCATGAATTTAAACTAATTACTGACCATAAGCCTCTCTTAGGTTTATTTTCACCTAATAAAAATATTCCAGTTATGGCCTCAGGTAGGATTCAACGATGGGCACTGATTCTACAAGCCTATAAATTTGACTTAGTACATCGGTCAGGTAAACTTCTAGGTACGGCTGATGCGCTAAGTAGGTTGCCCTTAGAAAATCCAAATGATTGTGTACCTATACCTACAGAATGGGTTCACTTGGTGGAGTTTTTGGAATCCACTCCAGTATCTGCAGTACAAATAGAGCAGTGGACAAAATCAGACCCTATTCTGTCTAGGGTCATCCATTTCTGCTCAGTTGGTTGGCCTACTAAGGTTGAGAGTGAATTACAGCCTTTTATTCAGCGTCAGTCTGGCCTCTCTATTCAAAATGGCTGTCTCTTATGGGGCCACAGAGTGATTATTCCAAATAAAGGCAGGTCGAATTTAGTGAAGGAACTTCACGCTGAACACATGGGCGCAACAAAAATGAAAGAGCTGGCGAGAGCTTATTTCTGGTGGCCTGGTTTAGATGGAGAACTCGAATCATTGGTTCGTTCCTGTCAAAGCTGCCTAGAGAACAGAGATCTCCCAAGGAAAAGTCCACTTCATCCTTGGGAATGGCCTACTATACCGTGGCATAGGATCCATGTTGACTATGCAGGTCCTATAAATAATATTTATTTCCTAGTCATGGTGGACGCCTACTCTAAGTGGGTGGAAATTTTTCCAACCACTTCCACGACTTCGGGTGTAACGATTCGCTTACTCCGTTCAGTTTTCGCTCGATGGGGTTTACCCGTAGTCCTGGTTTCCGACAATGGTACTTGTTTTACCAGTGAGGAATTTCGTTCCTTCGTCCACCTAAATGGCATTAGACATGTCCGGTCTAGTGTTTTCCACCCATCTACTAACGGTCTCGCGGAAAACATGGTCCGTACTTTCAAGTCGGCCTTGCGTCATTCTCGTGGGGAGGAAATGCAAGTGGTGTTGGATAAATTTTTGTTTAAATATCGAATAACACCACACACCACGACAGGGGTGTCTCCCTCTAAACTTCTGATTGGCCGGGGAATTCGTTCAGTTTTTGATTTGTTACGTCCAAACGAAATGTTACAACAACGAGTTTTACGCCATCAGGAAAAACAGAAGTTGTACCACGACACTAAAAGAGGGAGAGTTCTAGAAGCGAAACCTAATGATCCAGTTGTGATTCGCAACTATGGGGCTGGACCAAAATGGGTTCCTGCAACTGTGCAGGAGAGAACGGCCCTGTTTCCTTCAAGTGCCAACTAGAAGATGGTCGTTCTATTAAACGCCATCAGGACCAGATATGGGAACGGGAAGTGCAGAAGGACCAGAGTCTTCCGGAAGAGAGAACTGATCCTCCGGAAAATGGTTCAACTTGCCCGCCTATACAGGTTGCACCTGATCCTACTACATCAACCCCGCTCCGCAGGTCGTCTAGGGTCCCTCATCCCCCTGACAGACTAAACTTGTAGGGGAGGAGTGAGGTGACGTGTATGTATATATATGTATATAGTCTAAAAGTCACTAAAGAGTAAATATCACTAAATCTAAGCGGAATGGCAAGACGAAGCCATAAACAAACCAACGGGCTGTTCGTATTGCTTTGGTCTGGCCTAGACATGTTTTTTCCTATCTGACCTAATCTTTGGTGCTGAGTAAAATTAGGTGATGAATCTAAGGTAACAAATCGGGTAGGAAGTTGTTCGTACTTAAGTATTAGTTAGGGGTAATGTCTATAGCTTCTAAATTGGTAATGTAAGAGAGAGTTAGGTAGGCTGTTGTGGGACACAGGAATAAAACGGTAGGCTTCAAGGAATACCTAATTCAACGCACCGGTAAGTGCTTTTGATTGTTTGCTAGAACCTAAGTAATCTAACTGGGGTGTCTACCCCACGCTATCACAGTATGAGTGTGCCTTGGTATATCATCCCCATTTCCAATCCGACTCCAACTTGATTTTTTGCCATATATCTGGTTTAAAATATTTGGATTTGTAAGATGAATATGAAAACGTACAATCATGGTTAGCATTTTCAGAACCAACATTATGAACTGAAAGTAGGCGAATTAATTTACGATAAAGAGTGGTTATGAGCCAAGCAATTACTGCGTTTTAAAAATTTTAAGATATTTAATAAGATTGGCCCTACTGGGTACTTCGTACATAGATAGTGAAAGAACTTTGAACTGTAAAATTCCAAGTATTTCGTGTTAATACCAAAGTATTATTATTATTATTGCACCCAACAGTCTATAGGGTTCACCTCTCAATCGACTGGCACCAAAGTTGTAGGCATGACATGGAGGGAATATACTGTATGGTGAAACGAAATCTGAATTTAACTCTCCGAATGCTGAAGTAACTTATGAGATCTTAGAAATTTTCAGGTGACTGTTAACTAAAAACTACAAGTTGCAGAGAGCTAAAATTTCCAGGATTAAACATTGTATTGACGGAGTGGAAGCCAATTAAATGTTTTAACTTGGATTTCAAAATTTCACTAAATTTGTAGAACAAATATTTAAGTGCATAGGCATAATCCATGCAAGATTTCCAGAAATTAACCCCATTCGACGTAGTGATAATGGGGTTATGATAATGGTTATAGCCTTAAGAACCCTACCAGCTTGTCATCTCGGAAGATGTACACCAAATTTATAGGACAAATAGATATTGAGCACGAGAATCGGACCCCAAAGAGAATTTTGTATCAGAGTATTCCTGACGGAAGATTAAGTACAGGACACTACTGTCAATCAGGCTACAGGGTTTCGCTTTCAGTTGATTTTCACCAACTTTGCAGGGTATGTTCTGTATGGGGCACAGACAAAAACTCACCACTTAAATGCAAAAGAGGACAAAAACTCGCCAGACAAATGTTTTTGCGAAATACATACACACTAGTCTAGATCTTAAGATCTCAAGATTTTAGATTCATTGTAGCTAATTACTCTTCATCTTTCAAATTGTTCTGTTTTTAACCAACCAACCAATCTTTCGTTATAAATTAATGCCCGGTTAGGTCAATTGAATGCCAGGTTAGGTCAACTGTACGCCCTTGACGATTGGTTAGGTTAAGTCATGATATTTTCGTTAAAAACATTAATTATTTAAAGTGCTCTAACATATTTGTTTTTCATTTCTCCAAAAAAAGAAAGTTATTTTTGAAATCAGTGACCAAAACTACAGTAGTATATCGATTTGGTTAAAAACGGAACAATTTAAAAGATGAAGAGTAATTATCTACAATGAGTCTAGAATCTCAAGATCTAGAGTGTATGTATTTCGCAAAAACATTTGTCTGGTGAGTTTTTGTCCTCTCTTGCATTTAAGTGGCGAGTTTTTGTCCAGGGTCTAGACTGGGACCCAAGCAATTAATTGGAGCCATTTTTTTGAGAACAACAAATTTCATTGAATAACATGAAAGGTTTGGCCTTAAAGTTGGAGGTAAGCCAGTTCATTAAATTTTTAATTTAAAGTTCTATGCATACGTTGACAAAAATATGAATAAAGTAATATCTGGAGTTAACTCTCCCTTCTCTCAACCATTTCCAAAGTCCTCGAAAAACTGATATTAAGACGCATACAACCACACATTACATTTTCACAAACCCAACACGGCTTCAGGTCCGCCCACTCCACCACAACGCTTCTTACAAACCTAACCCAACACATCTTAGATGGCTTCAACCAACTATCCCCCCCTGCCCGCACAGTCCTTGTTGCCATCGACATCAACAAAGCTTTCGACACTGTCCCACGCCACATTCTTGCACAAAAGATTATTGATCTCGACATCCCCACCAATGACAAGAAATGGCTTACTAATCTCATTGCAGGCCGACTTGGCAAAGTCATACACAAACAACACTCATCCAAAACCTACAGACTATACAATGGCGTCCCACAGGACTCCATACTCTCTCCAATCCTCTTCAACCTTTTCATGCACGACCTCCCACAACCTCTCTCCCCCATGTCCACGTCTCCTCCTATGCAGATGACCTGACCATAACAGCACACCACCATAACCGTAACACCGCCACACGCCTGATCCAGCAGTACATTACCAGTGGTGGGCACGCGCAACAATTTTTGTAGCGCCGCAACCGCAACCGCAACTCTGCTGAAATAGTTGCGCCGCACGCGCAAGCGCAACCCTTTTCAAAAAGTTGCGGCGCAAGCGCAACCAAAAATGTTGCGCCGCAACTGCCCACCTTTGTGTAACATTACCAATCTGGAACTCTGGCTGACTAACAATAGGATGTCAGCATCCCCTCAAAAATCCTCCATCACCCTCCTAACCTCAGACCGCCACGAATCCCAAGCACACCCGAGAGTCACCCTCATGGGACATCCCCTACCTCTAAACAAAACCCCAACAATCCTTGGCCTCGCATGTCCTTTTCCCCTCACATATCAAACATTTGCTCCAAAGCAACAAAAAAACTCAACGCTCTCAGAACACTCACCTCCACAACATTCGGTCAACAGAAGGAATCCCTCAGTATCCTATACAAACAGTTTGTACGTACTACCCTAACTTACGCTGCCCCCGCCTGGTCCCCGTCCATCTCCCACACAAACCAGAAAAAGATACAGACCACACAAAACAGAGGTCTCAGAAGCATTACTGGCTGCCTCCAAACCACACCCATCCCACATCTACATGCAGATACGAAAATACTCCCCATCGAACACCACATGAACATGACAGGGACTCAATTCTTCTCCAGAGCACTGGCCCCAGACCACCCCTGTCACCATCTCACATTACACAATCCCCCACCCCGCAACAAAAAACGTACTCCTGCTGCTCACTATTCACAGCTACTGAACAATACCCCCCCCCTCCCCTAAACATCAACCCCATTAAACATCTCCACACAGAATTCACCCGGAAATACCTACTCGACCAACCACACAACACTGTCCTTCACGATACTCCCCCTGTAGTCCATCAGAGCGAACAAACCCTCCCAAGGAAAACAAGAGTTACTCTGGCCAGGCTCCGTTCAGGCCACCACCCCTCCCTCCAACAATACAGACACAGACTCCACCTAGCTGACACCTCCACCTGTCAAAAATGCTACCTCCACCCTGAGGACACAGAACACCTACTCTTACACTGCCACACTCTCTCTCAACAAAGACACAACTCCAGCATTACCTCTCTACGAGACCTATGGACCCGTCCCACGGTGGTCGCGGGATACCTGAGCGCCGCCGGGTTCGCATAAGAGAACCCGGGGGCTACGAAGTAAGTAAGTAAGTCTGGAGTTAACTTATGTATAGTGTAAATTATTATTTGGAACCAATGTTTTTGATGTTTTGTTTATAGGCTAGTTATATCACGCATTGGAATTATTAAAGAATAAGACTTCATCGTTTAGGTGAACTTACATTTTACTTATGAAATAATGAGTGCTTTTGATTTTGTGATTTATATCATTGAGGGTCAGTATTTGCTTTTGTAGTGTTTATGTTCAGTTCATAATGTATTGATAAACAGTCGGCACGGGATTCGTTTAAAGTTTGACATATTTTAGGAGTAAGTTTAAAACAACCGGGCACGGAAAAGAATCGGAGATTAACTGTCTTCCCCAGAAAAGTTGGGTGTAATTAATATGAATTCTGTATTAATTATCTTTTTAATTACTGCAGTTTTTTTATTAAATAATAGGTATCCGTCATTTTCGTAAATGTTTAGAATAACTCCAAACTGTTTTAAACGACAAACAAAGTTACTGCAAGATTATTCATACGTTTTTAACGAAATGTTATTAAATACAATATGAGCGTAAATGACAAATAAGATCCGTAAATATTAATCAAAGTTTGTGAAATTTGTCAAAATTATTTTGTGGCGCCATTATTGGCGGGTCGTACTCAGGTGACAACATGAATCTGAAGGAAATCCTACCATCAGGGGTGTCTAAATTATGTGTTTTTACATGGGGAATTCAAATATGAGCTTCTTTTTTGGATAGGATAACTCTAACCTACATCATTTTGTATTTCTAAATTGCCAATTTTACCCTTTTGAACCCCTTTATAATATATTAAAAGATATAAGGTAAATCATTTATATTGACAAGGCCAAATCAACTTTACATATATTTATTAATAGGTGAACTGCATGTATATCACTGGATATAATTACAAAGATCATTCTCCTGACATCTTGAACTTTGCCAGGTTGCACAAATCCTGCTTTGACTCAGACTTGGACATCAGCTTCCTGCTGGTCTCCTGAGCCCTGATCCCTCCATCCCTCTTTTCCTGTGAGAAGTACTTAGCAGAAGCCTCAGTCACCATTTTAACAACCCTCTCAATGCTTTGTGTGTGGCAAGGCCAGTTGCGCACCTCCATGGGGGTGTTGATGAAGTTTTTCACCTCTGAGGTGCTTAGAGAGCAGGTGAGAGGTGGCTCTGACACACCTTCTGACCAGCTGATCAAGTCACCGATGCTGGAAGCATCACAATTGATGTCAGTGTCCTTCTGCTCCTAACAGAGGAGAGTCCCCCTGAGTGTCCGGGTCCCCCTCTCCCCTGATGGCCAGGATTCTCTCCACCCCTTCAATCCTCTCCTTCTGATCCTCAGAGCAGAGTAGTGTTTGGAGGATGACTTCACTGTGGCATACCAAGACAGATCTTCTCACAGTTGGCATCACAATATCCAGCACCTCCTTTCTCTGGGACTTGAGGCAGTCCAGCTGAAAGAGGATGTGCCTAGGCCCTTCGATCCAGGAGTGCTTGACCTTCACGTTGAACCAACATGGGTAATACACTCCAATGATGAATTCCACAATGAATTGCAGAATCTTCAGGTTCTTTCCTTTAAGTCCGTGCTTTGACACCCAGAGCCTGAGAAGTCTGTTCGCTGTGGTGAGCCAGCGGCTGTGGTTTACTGGTCCTATCTCTAACAGAGCCAGCCCTGCAGGAAGTACTCCATCCCTGACTGCACAGGACAATTTTATGCCATGTATTGATCAGTTGAGAGATCTTGAATGACCTTGTCAGGAAGCTTGATCAGTGGAGGGCCAACAGAGATTCGGGTGAAGTTTGGATTGATATCAAAGTCTGTAGCAGAATCAAGGAGCTTTCCTATTGGCCCGGATAATTTTTTGTCGACAGAGTAGGGCCATCAAGGTCAACAATGAGATGGCGCAGGGGAAGTTCAACAGTGTGCAGGTTGCACACCAACCAGACCAGCTTTTCTCCCAGTGCAGCTCTCCAGCTTCCGCATACTCCAGCTTTCACAAGTGTTGACATTTGTTGAGTCTCCTCCAATGGCCAACAAGGTCTTATCATAACCCCTCTCTTTCAGCCAGGCAAACAGGACCTTAGCAATCTTCTCCGCATGTGACTCCTCTTTAGTTGCTTTCTCTGGGTAAAGTGGAACAGATAGTAGCTGCCCAGGCTCACTAACAACACTATAATGTTCTTCCTTGATCTTTGCGGGAAAAGATGGTCACTGCCCTCAGCTTCATCATCACATTGGTCAGGTCAATCTGCCCATCAAAGAGATGCAAGAGATCCCCCCCTCCTCCCTGCACTCTTCTCGAACTGTTCCCCCAGCTCTCTCATCAACTTCTCCTGTGCTCTCTTGACCTTGCTCTTATCAATCACTTTACTTGTTTATCTTCTGTGATGATTCCTGCGTCAATCAGAGCTGCTGTTGGCTATCGCTGCAGTTGACCTCACCCTATGCCATACCTTACACTAGCAAGGGCAATGTTTTGAATCTCATCATAGTTTTTCTGTACCTTTGCCGAAGCTGCTGGCTCAGGGTCAGTTTTGAGGGAAGAGCTCAACTTCAGGAACAAACTCATCTTCATCACCACTTCTCTCCAATTCCATATCCTCATCACCATCTGCCAAAAATCTCTTAACATCCTTCCTGGCTGCCTTCTCTGCTACTGCAGCACTTTCCTCCTTGCTCCTTCTCCTTTTCTCTGCCTTCCTTTCCATCCGCCAGAAAACCGTCAAAATATTTTCATATACCAAACTGTATGATAATTACAATTAAGTGGAATGGCACACCTTTTTATTTGAGTATTTAAATATTATTATTATATGAATTACGTTATATGTGTTAATGAATTAGTTAGAACAATGCTCTATGAGAGATAACGTGAGCAGTCATGATAGAAAACGTGAGAAGACATATTCTGGGGTAACTACAATAGTAAAATAATCAACAATTTAATAATAATCAACTGCAAAATGATGTAGGTTAGGGTTATCAGAATAAATATTTTCTTCAGAATTGTGTTCTATACACCAAAATATGTCATTTGAACACCCCTCTCCATTGATTTAAAAAAATGCATAGTATGACCCGCCTACGGCATTATAATGACGTTAGAAGAAAAAAAACAAATTTCGCTGAAAACCCTTACGGCGATTTCTTCAGTTTGTCAGACGCTGCTATCTCCCCACCAAATATGCTATAGCACATATAACAAGATATAATTATTAGGTAAAAGTTGCTTAAAATTATCGAAACATACAGGAAAATAATTGAATGCCATGTTAGATAAACTGTACGCCCTTGGACGATTGGTTGGCTGAGTCGTGATGATTCATTAAAACTAACAAAAATATCATGACAACCTAACTAATCGTCAAGGACGTACAGTTGACCTAACCGGACATTAGATAATTTTCCGTAGGTTTCAATTAATTTTAAGCAACTTTTCCCTAATAATTATATCCTGTTATATGCGCTATATATAGCAAATTGGTGAGGAGATAGCAGTCCGCCAAACCGAAAAAAATCTCCCTACGGTAAGCAGTTTAACACGAGTTCTGTGTGCGAAGGTTGTTTCTATGTTTTGCGAAGCTGTTGTGAAATTTTCTGTAGACGAGGATGCAGCCTTTAAAATTTTCTGTGATCACGGGATTTTAAGTGAATTGTGCCCACAAAGGATGAAGGGAATACCTGTGGCCATTTGTGCAATTACGACAAAAATAAAAAGCTCAAAGGCTGCACCCTTTTCTAACTGCTGCAGCTAAACTTTACCCACCTCACTAACAAGTAAGTTGCATGATGCAAGCTAGGTTAGATTTAGTTTAATTTCCATAAATTATACATTCCTAGGATTCGTTTTCATGTCAGAAACGCATTTCTGGTAGTCTGAAGTTGCACAAATGACGTAAAACTGAAATCATGCATAACAGTTTTGGGGCATTTGCGCAACCTTAGACTATCAGAAATGCGTTTCTGATATAAAAACGAATCTATGAATAAGTAATTTATGGAAATTTAAGTTTGGATTTATTTTAAACAATTTCCGCCACTTTTACCCATTTGTGTAATGGGTAAAATTCCAGTTCAGAATCCACAATTACAAACCTAATCTAACAATGTTAATAAACTATTATGAAGTCCCCGAACTGCGTCTGGATTCTGGAATTTTGCCGTGTGATGTTATTTGCATCACTTTAAGATTATATTTACAATAGATATATAGGGTGGGAAAAAAGTCTGGGCACCCCGTCAAGATGCTTGCATATCAAATTTATACATTAGAGGGGTGCCCAGACTATTTACCCACCCTGTACTTTGAAATGGTTACGAATATTATTTTTATGTAGGACGCGGAGTTTGTAGCCGAAAGAAACTACTGTATTGTTGAACAAATTTATTGGAGGATTCAACAATTCAAGTTATTTTGTACAAGTCTTTATCCGTGCCATTAATGCGGTTGGGTTGTTTTTTTGGGCATATGTTTTTATTTTTGGCTAATATTTAGGGGAGTCCCCCATTTTATACTTTAGAGTTTAGACCAATCAGGGCTAGCCTTACATCTGAGGTAAGGTACACTAGGTAGTCGTTCTAGGCTGGTTAGTTATTTTCCACATGACTAACTTTGGGGCAATCAGAGGTCCAAAAACTTGTGTACCCGAAACTTAATATTTATTAATATTTATATTAATACTAAACTTAATATGGTACTTACTTATTATCGGGACTACCAAACTGTTATTATGTATTTTTGCTCTCGTCATTTTCATTTAAACTAAAGAAAATATCACAACTTAACCTAACCAATCATCAAGGGCATTCAGTTGACCTAACACGTTAATATTGGTTATTTCACCTAAATATCTTCTGATCTTTTCGTATTAGGCCCCCACTGTCACATTTCGGGCAAGTTAAGGATGAGAGAATAACGCCGTTAGTCGGTTAGCTACGAAAAACAAAATAAAACGGAAAATGCCCGGTTAGTTAAACTGAATGCCCGGTTAGGTCAACTGTACGCCCTTGATGATTGGTTAGGTTAAGTTGTGATATTTTCGTTAGTTTAAACCAGTGGTCGGCGAACTTTTTTGGGTATTACCCCAAAATATATTTGAGGACGTAATCAGGACGTAAATTCGTAATATTCTAAAATTTAGAATAACGCCACATTTATGTAACAAAATAAAATAAAAATATACGAAAAAAATATCAGCACAGTGTCTCTCATACCGCACGCATTACCCCCAAAAGTTTTAAATTTACCCCATTTGGGTAATTTACCCCTGTTCCCCGACCACTGGTTTAAACGAAAATGACGAGAGCAAAAATACATAATAAACAGTTTGGTAGTCCCGATAATACGTAAGTACACTTAATTAATATTAAACTTAATTAATATTAAACTTAATACTTATGTAGACTTTATCGAATACCACTTCATAAATGTCGACCACGCAATATCAAAGGTAGCCATCACTATTTATAGTCTACATAATGAGAGTTCTTCAAAATACACGTCTGAGATGCTTCTCCTCCTCCTCCCACCCCAACCCCACCATATACACTGCGAATCTTCCGTTTAATAGTAAAAATTTTTAGACGGTCACTGCGAAAAATGTATGTTTCATTACGGTATAATCGTACAGTGACTCCGCGTGTATACCTTTTGTGTCATAGTTAGTAATAGTTACATAATTAATTAATGTGAAAAGATGCCTGAGCATCGAACCGGTGGTACCTCTCGCATGATTTAAAGGGACGAGAAGTGGGACCCCTATCGGCGTTCCCCCCATCTACACTCCCAACCAGCTACGCTCCCCCGTAAGCCGTTACAGATACAATGGGGTCGTCTGCTGAAAATCTTTTAGAAAATCCTTTGTTTTATATTTGACAAAGTAGATCATATTAGGTCAGACCTTCTCGTATCTGTCTGTCATGATTTTTATGATTCGGAAGAAATAGAACATGCGAGGGTAAAGTTAAACACACTGTTCAGTGCTACCCTCCCAACTCGTAGAGGTAATTCTAGAAACGAGAATACCCTAAAAGACATTATAAATAAAGTGTCGACCCTCCGGGATAATGAGAACAATATTACCTTCTACGTTACTAATTTCCATAGAATACCGGTAATCTCTATGGGTGACGTAGACGTCTCGGTGCTCCTCAAACAGCACAATGAGGTACAAAAGTCGATAGTTGAACTGAAACACCAACACGTGATGTTACATCAGAAAAATGCGATTTCGCTAGAACAATTCCGGTCAGAGTTAGATGCGTTGAAAGAGACGCTCCTCCCAAAGCCCAGTTACTCGGAAGTAGTTCAGCAAGTCAGATCTCCAAGAAGCGCGTCGGGCAGCGAGGGAAACGAAATCGTCGCCCTAACTCTCCCCTGAAGGTGGGGTGGAAACGCAGCATGCAGGGGAAGCGGTCAACCCCCCTCCCGTTCAGGAAAGGACCCCTGTTCCCGATTTCACAAAGAGGAACAGGGACTGTCTAATGCCAAGAGAAGAGGCATCATTGCCCTCTTCCCTACCTCCCACTGCAGGGGAAAGGTGTTTGATTACCCAAACGCCTCGCTCGGTGCGCAGTTCCGTTATAAACACCACTAACAGACCCCCACCAAGCCACAGAGTAGGGGAGGGGCCTCCTATCCCCCCAAGGTCGTGCCACCCATCCCCCAGGCAGGCGAGCCCTGCCTCAGGGAGATCAAGGGAGGAGGACGGGTGGGTCACTGTTAACAGGCGCTCTTCCCGGAGGTTCCCTCAACCGGTGTTTCGGGAAATACCACAAAATAATATATATATATATATATATATATAATCATGAACCCAAATTTTGGTTCATGATATATGAGATTTTGAAGACTGTAAAACCTGAAAACGATTTTGATCATAGTGATACGCCATTTTTATTGTCCCGGTCTGTCCACCAAAAAATCTGGCAACCCAACTTAATTATTATTTTGTATAAACCTGGAATCCCGAGACAGTGGCCAATTTTGTCTCGGGGAAAAACCGGGATAGTGAAAACCCCTGAAAACGAGAAACCTTTCAGTGAGAAGGTAGAAATAGTTCTTCTAATTTCTTTTTAGTTATCAATTTTATTGTACATTTGTAGTAAAGACGTAAATTAATTCTTGCACTAGAGTACATTTCCATGAAATAAAGTCACATCTACGCATGCGCGAAGTTAGTAAACATTATAGTTAATGGCCAAAGGTGGGCAGTTGCGGCGCAACATTTTTGGTTGCGCTTGCGCCGCACATTTTACAGAGAGTTGCGGAATTGTTTGCGGCGCAACTTATATATGCAGTTTCAAGATAGCGCGCAACGCGCAACATTTAATATTACTTCAATGTAAAAATAACCCAAGCGAATGTAACTTAAATATTTTTATCTGGCAACACTGCACTTCAATTGTTTACATTCAGTCACATTCTCAATGCGCCAGTATCACTGTCTGACTTTCTGTTGTTTTCGTTTCTTTTTACTTTTTAGTACTTGTACTAGTACTAGTATTATGGATCGTTTTGTGGTGTCTGTGGCCGACAGCACTGATTCTGCCGACCAGGACATGGACAGAGAGGTTGAAGTGACTGAGAATGTTGACAGTCGTTCCCCTGAGACTGAAGCAAGTGTCAGTGAGGTGCCCACACCCTCAACCTGGTGGCCACCGCTGATGCTGAAAAGGCTTTGACCAAGAGCCCCCAGTACAAAAAGACCAGTCGTTCAGCCTTTGCCAAGGCCCAGGAACTTTGGAATAAGCAGCACAGGTAAATTAATTTATTGAACATTTCTACACTCCAATAACAATTAAAAATGAAACAAATTTAAGAAAAAAACAAATAAATTCTATTATTTTTGTTTAACTTAAATTTGTGTTATTTTATAGGAGTTCTCAAGCCTGCGACCTAATCAGGGATGAGGTCGGAATGCTGCTTATTGTCCCAACAGTCACCAGGTGGAACTCGGTGTATGACGCCGTGATCCGTCTGGTCGACATATTCAATAGCAAGGACGCAGCCAGGGGACTGAACAAGGCCTGTCACGCACTCAACATTCCGGCTTTCACGTCCGGTTAGTGATAACTACAATTATTTTTTTTAGAAATTAGTCAAGTTAGTTGAAAAAATTAAATTACAAATTGTATAACTTTCCATGTTAACAACTTTTACTTACAGAACTTATATAAAGTTATTTTTCCAGGTGACCAGGAGTTCTTCAAGGCCTATCGGCAGGTCATGGAGCCGGTGGCCAAGAGCCTAGACGTCCTGCAGGCGGAGGGGAGAGCCTACATGGGCGTCTTGGTGCCCACCTTGGTCCTCTGCCTCTCCAGTCTCAACAGGCACAAGCACAACGAAGAGTTGGCCGTCTGCCTCCCTCTGACAGAGGCCTTGACTGAGGGGTTGATGGGCAGGTTTGGCCATGTCTTTACAGACATGGACTGCCTCTTAGCTACTGCCTTCAACCCGCAGTTTAAGCTGTCAAGATGGCCAGAGCTGGTGCCAGGAAGAGACCCGGAGGAGTTGAGGAGGACGGTCACCAGCAAAGTTGTGTCGTTGGTGGACAGGGCCAGGAAGGATGAAGAGTTCAGCAGCAGTGATGCGGAAGCGGCAGACAAAGGGGACTTCCTCGAGCAGCTGTACGACACAGGAGTAATCAGCAAACAGAAGAAGGAGAGCACAATGCTGGTGAACAGTTTCCTGGACCAGAGGCCGGAGAAAAATATCGCGAGGAACGTGTTCACTTGCAAGGAACTGACAGACCTCTTTGTGCAGTATAACACACCCATTCCCTCAAGTGCGGCTGTAGAACGTCTGTTCTCTTTGGGGAAGGATGTTCTGAAGCCAAAACGGGCTGGACTCTCCGATCCACACTTTGAGATGCTGGTGTTCATGAAGGGGAACCTGGCTCTTATGTAGTGATTTTTTTGCATTTATTATATATTGTAATAAAATATTAATATCTTTTTCTGTATCAGATATATTTTGTTTAACTTGTAAAAAGGCTTTTTATTTTAATATTTTATTTATTTTTCAAAAGTTGCGAGTTGCGGTTGCGCTTGCGGCGCAACTTTTTGAAAAGGGTTGCACTTGCGCGTGCGGCGCAACTATTTCAGCAGAGTTGCGGCTGCGGCGCTACGAAAATCGTTGCGCGTGCCCACCACTGTTAATAGCTTAATACATGCTTAACTTTCTCACATTCCTACTGTAGAGCTTACGAGACCTCGAATCGAGTAATACGGGATGATATTTCCGCCTGTTTCTTATTTATTGTTCACTAATATTCTTTCATTGAAAGTAAAGGGTGATCCAGAGAAATGGGACCCAAAAGAAACCCTGTAACTCTTAAAGTATAAGTCCTTTTATAAAATCATACGCATCATTCGAAAGAGGATAGTTACAAGTTTGTACAGGATTGTATAGGTTTTGACAATACAAGACAAGATAAGATACAAAACAAAATAAAAGTGTTAGTTAAAACTAACCCTTCAAGATGACTGCATGGACTGTGGAACAGCTGCGTTTCATAACTGAGCAATATTATGAGCATGGAAGAAGTGTAGTTTCAGCTCAAAGATCTTTCAAGACAAATTTTCACATGTCAAAATCACCTTCTAAGAAAGTAATCCGTCGGTGTGTCAGAAATTTTTCCCTAACTGGCAGCATTGGAAAAAGAAAACCAACTGGAAGAGTGCGCACAGTAAGGATAGACGAGATCATTAACAGAACTCATGAAATTGTACAGGATAATCCTAACATAAGCATCAGACGTGCTTCTCAGCTGTTAGGAGTTGGATATGGAACAACAACAACACCGTATATTCAAGCAAAATTTAATGCTCTTTCCATATAAAATTCAAACAGTGCAACAACTAAACGATGGAGATTTCGCACGAAGACGACAATTCTGTCAATGGATCCAACAGAAGGTAAATGACACCACCAATTTTCTAGCAACTTTGATTATGTCAGACGAAGCCCATTTTCACTCGAATGGAACTGTAAACAAACAAAATTGTCGTTTCTGGGCAACAGAAAATCCATTGAATATTACCGAAGTCCCGTTGCATAGTCAGCGTGTAACTGTTTGGTGTGGTCTTACTGCATCTCAGATCATAGGGCCGTACTTTTTCGAGGATTCCACCGAAACACGGTCACTGTAAATGGTGATCGCTACGAAAAGATGTTGACCGATTTCCTTATTCCTAAATTAAGAGATCTTTGTCTAGAAAACCACTGGTTCCAACAAGACGGAGCTACCTGCCATACCACACCACGAGGAACTGCATGGCAGTTTTGCGTCAAACGTTTCCAGGCGAGTTAATCTCAAGATTTGGAGACGTTGAATGGCCCGCAAGGTCTCCGGATTTTTCTCCCTTAGATTATTATCTCTGGAGATATTTAAAGAGTAGGGTCTACAGAAATAACCCAACGACCTTGCAAGAATTGAAGGCCGCCATCACAAATGAGATACAGGCCATACCACCGCACACTCTTGCAAAAGTGATGCAGAACTTACGAGCGAGAACACTGGAATGCTTGGCAACTAATGGAGCACATTTGAAAGGAGTCATTTTAAAAAAATAAATATTTCATAATAAACTTGTAACTCTACTCTTTCGAATGATATATAGTTTTTATGAAAGGAATTAAATATTAAGAATATTTGGCTTTTTTTAGGGTCCCATTAATCTGGATCACCCAGTATTATTATTATTGAGTGTGATGTAAATTTTAATTGGCTTATAGTCACCCTTTATAGAAAAAGTTCCGAAGATTGAAAAGTGGTGATTGTTGGAAGAGTGAAAACGTTTAAAAAGTGAAAACAAATTATATGATACGTAAACATGAACATTTTTTAGTAATGATATTCGAATGAAGACATCTCTGTTATAAAGGGTTATTACACTATTTTTATTGAGAAAATTATATATCTTCACATTTTATTTATTTTAGAAAATAATAATAAATAATAATTTTAGAAAATAATAATAATAATAATAAACGGATAATCTCTAGGAGCGCTCCATTTTTCAATATTAAACATGCACTCATAAAACATATACCATTTGAAAGCTCACATTTTTCAGAGTCTAAAAATGTAGTAATCCAAAAGTATCAATAGCAAATAAAAAGTAACGATTTAATTAATTGTTTGACGCGTGACGTCATTAACTACATTATAAAGGTTGGCTAAGTTATAAATCTTCAGTCTGTGTTGCAAGATGGTATTTTTGGTAATTGTTACGTTAACCTAACCTAACATGAATATGTTATTACATTATCATTTGTATAATTTAGGTCTCGTACGGGGACGGAGCCCCCGTAAAGATCACGCATCACAAATTGATCGGTATAGGGTTTTATATTTAAACCTAGTTACTTTTTATTTGTTATTTGATACTTTTGGATTACTACATTTTAGACTCAGAAAAATGTGAGCTTTCAAATGGTATATGTTTTATGAGTGTGTGTTTAATATTGAAAAATAGAGCGCTCCTAGAGATTTACCATAAAAACTTCATGAAACCAAATATGAAAGGAATCAGCAAAGTTAAGCAATAGCGAGTTTGTTGTATGAGTAACTACTCTACATTGAAATGATGTATCGACTCGTGGTTCGGATTCCATTTTCACGTCGTCACATAATTTTTGCCGTCAGGAAAGACAAACATCGCTAAACATTTAAATGAAGTTTTCTTATGTTGATACTCGCTATAATTGCTAGGTATGGTTTTGTGCAAATGTATGTTACTTTTCGCATGTTTACATTTTAAGAGGAGAATGTATTAAGTTATTTTCAACCATTGCGTGAAAATACGGAGTCTTTAGTTTATGAAAAAACGAGTGTAAGCTTTCTAGAGCCCCGAAATGTTTCAAAATAATGCGCAGAGTTTCGGTCGGAAGCTTTCCCGAAAGACGTAACCATTCCTGGTTCCTCTCCACGAGGTAAGGTGGAAGAATGCGTCATTTGTTGTTGAGCAAAGTAGTAACGCAGAGTGAATTGTATTCTACGGTAATTTGGTGAATCTTTGTTTATAATTAGCCCGGGGTACCCTGATTTATTTTATTCTGTAAATGACTTTCGCTGAAATAAATGCTGCAATATTTAAACTAAGGTGAAGAATTTTAAAGTTACCGTAAACTGGGGTGGTAATTCGGGTCAAGTTCGGGGTAATTCTGGAAGTAAGAAAAACGTGAAAAGTATACAAAAAAAAACCCACCTGAAAATGTGAACAAATTTAGACAATAAAATGTCAAATAACTTTGGTGCCAATTTCGGTGTTTAAAAAAAAATGACCCGAATTACTCCGTTCTACAGTACATTATTTTAAGGATGGAAGTTAAAGTAAAATTAATTTTAGGTTTGTGTAAAGAGAGTTTTCCGAGTCATGGCGGATCTTTCAGTTGAATTACTGTATTTGTGAAGTTTTCTTTGCCCTTTATGGTAAACAGTTAATAGTATTATTGTTAAATACAAATGGTTATTTATATGAATATTAGGATTAATAATAAAACCAAGGTTATTTTTTTATTTATTTAGGCTACGTTTGACTTTACGTTCCTATAACAACAACAACAACAACAACTTGCTTTACTGTATTGGGAAGTGCCATGCGGAAACTAGCATAACGCTTAGGCATAGGAATACGAGGCAGGGGTGCTCTGTGGGGGTAGCCCCCCCTCCCCCCGAATTCGCAGAAACTAAATCGATTCGGGCAAAGTGACTTGGCGACTTTATTCGCCACGATGATCCTTTTTGTGTTCTCAGCTACCTCTCAATATTTCATGTTTATACGCTAGAGGTTAGATTATAACATATAGTCAATATTGGCAAAAGGGGTGGACCTGTAAATCATGTTAAACGGGGGTGTACATATTATATATGCATAATTTGCCTTGTCTCTATACAATTCGGACACCGTATTTTTTATTCGGCATATTTAGAGCAACCCTCCCCATTGTCCGCACGCTTAGGCCAGCTAATTCGGCCGGGTTTTCTAACACCTGTGTTGTTGTTACCAGCACATCGGGGTTCGAACCCCCGACTTCAATGTCTTCCCTTCGCTTATAGGAAAACGGCGTTACCCACAAGGCTACGGACGATAACTACATCTTGATGTAAAGTAAGATTCTTAATTTAAAAGGAAACTGTGAATGTAATGAATTATTCATGTGGATGGATTATCATCATTTAAAAATTATTTTAAAGATGTATAAACTGTATTTGAAAATATAAAGGTATCGCGAGACTTTTAAACGGAGCGGCGTTTTTGAACCTGGAAACATAACACTGGGTAACAAAATTTGAAGAATTTTCTGTTTATTGTGATTTTTCTGTCGTTTCTTAATGATTTCGGGGCGCTGATTCCAAAAATGATATTGGTTTTGCTCTATCATCAACCATTTCAAAAATATAGGTTATCACACTTTTCATATGGCAAAGTATATAAAGAAGGCTAACATAAATATTTTCTGAAAATAAAAACACTATTGGAAATTAATGTTTATTGAGCCAAAATTGTTTGACAAACCCAAAATGGTGCAAAGGATATAATATATATCATGAGGAGAACCGATAAGAGAATAACAAGCCTCGTTATGCAGTGTGCGTTCCTTAAAAATGCACTGAAGAACGCGACTTCCGCGTATGAACATTCTTATCCTTTCTGGTCAGCGACCATACGTAGTCTCCCATCATGGAAGCATCCCAATGGCCCTGGTACCTTTTCTCCATCGTTTGAATATCTTGATGGAATCTTTCGCCATGTTCTTCACTCACATCGTCCAGGTTATCACGAAAAAAGTCTAGATGTGAATGCGGATAGTGTAATTTTAAAGACATACGGCACCCCATTTTGCCATAGCACTTAATCAAGTTTGACACTAACTCCTTATAGTTTGGTGCTTTATGGTTGCCTAAAAACCCACGAACCACATCACGGAAAGCACATCAAGCCTCTTTTTCGATCGGAGTCATCTTGGCTTCAAGGTTCTTTGAATTCAACAGCGCCTTGACTTCTGGTCCTACAAAGATGCCAGCCTTGACTTTGGCCTCAGAGAGTTTAGGGAACATGACCCGAATCTGTTGGAAAACTTCCTCTCCAAAATCTAACGCAGTTACAAACTGCTTAATTAGACCCAACTTAATATGGAGAGGTGGTAGCAGAACTATGTCAGACTTCACAAGAGGTTCCCTGAGTACATTGTACTTTCCTGGTTGCAGTCCTTCACATGGAGGCCACTGAACTGTTTTATAGTGCTCAGTTGAAGCCCTGCTATCCCACAGGCAAAGAAAACATGAATATTTAGTAAACCCTCCTTGTAAACCTAACAGGAAACCAATCATTTTGAAATCACCACACACGTCCCAGTTATATTGTTCATACCTGATTTGAGTGAGCAATTGTTTGACATTTTCAGAGATATACTGTAGATGAACTACGCGAAAGAATTCTGTTTGGCTGGGAGAAGGTGTCTCAACGATATGTAAACAGGTGTAATGATCAGTGGCGTCCACGTTTGGAGGCCTGCGTTCAGCAGGAAGGGGGACACATCGAGCAACTTCTCAATTAAGACGAACAACGTGCTAAGGTAAGCATCTATGAAGTTTGGGAGCTCTAGTCCCCTTACTTTTTTTAATATGACAGTTTACCTCTAAGGGGTCACCCCTTTTTTTATCCACCCTATATATATATATTTTTTAACTGCAAAGAACACACAGTATAATTAATGTAAAGAACGACGCTTGTGTAGAAGAACGTTCCGCACAAGATGAGGAGGGAGAACGAACAAATGAAAAATGAGGTAACCACCCGGGAATCGAACCCGGGACCTTCCCATTGCCGGTCAGATATGCTATCCACTACACCATGGGCCTCGATTAATTAATACTGTGTGTTCTTTGCAGTTAAAATGTATATATATGTACGACATGCGAAGGTGCCCCCTCAGGGCATTGGTTTCTGCTCGTATGTAGGAGAATTACGACTTCTGATTAATCGAGGCCCATGGTGTAGTGGATAGCATATCTGACCGGTAATCGGAAGATCTCTGGTTCGATTCCCAGGTGGTTACCTCATTTTTCATTTGTTCGTTCTCCCCCCTCATCTTGTGCGGAACGTTCTTCTACACAAGCGTCGTTCTTTACATATATATATATATATATATATATATATATATATATATATAATTCCCTGCTCTTGTGAATAAAGTATGAACAGCAGCGGCACAAATTTTCTTGTGAACATAAACAGATGGTTGGGCTCTAAAATGAGACTAGGTTTTGCATATTTCGTTTCTTGGTTTTTGCTAGGAGCGTATCCAAATTCGTCGTCTCGGTCGTTACAACGATGCAACCTCAGTTTTCAGTAGGTGGTACATATGTGTAAAAGTCAGCGAATTGGCCAGAGCTATTCAAATGAGAATTCTACCATGGATACTTGAATGTTGTGGCCCCAATTTGAGACATAGTTTGTTAGAAAATATTAACTTGTATTTTAAATATATATAAAAAACTGCTGTCTCGGTCGTTACATATTTTTTGTCTCGGTCGTTACATATTTTTTGTCTCGGTCGTTACCGTCGGTATTTCAATATAAAATTGAACATTTATCATACAATAAAGCAGACATATATCATATTATTGGTATTTATGACTTACCCTTCAATGTGTGTATATATATAATATATGTATCTATATTACTGTACTGTATATATATGTAAATATATTCCATATAAATATATAAACTACGCAAAAGGGGAGAGTGCAGGAATGTTGCAAGTGATGACGTAATGTTGCAAAGGGGGTGGTGTGTTGCAAGGGGGGTGGGGTTGTTGAAAAAGATACCCCAAAGGGCCCTTTGTTGCCAACCGGGGTTGCAAGGGGCATGCAACTTGGGGGCCTCCCCCAAGCTATTCCCCCCAAAGGGCCGTATTGGTCGTTACATTGTGCGATGTAACGACCGAGACGGAAAATTATGTAACGACCGAGACGTACCTTTACAAGAGAAGTATAGGAGCTGGACTTAATTTTTTGTAATGGACACGTACCCCATAGGAAACTACAGTAGCTTTGCGATTAAGACAAATTTTTTTTTCGCTTCAAATAACTAAAGCTATATAAAAAATTCGGAAAAAACGTCTCGGTCGTTACATACAAATGTGCCTTATATAGATATAGGCTCAGTTTTTATTGATTCGGTTAATGAAAGTTATTTTATGTGGAAATCTTTAAGGAAGACCTACTTTATGACATAAATAAGAAATGCCTATTATCCCTCAACTATTTTGGCCATGCGAGCTTTCAAAATTGAGGGAAAATATCACACTGATTATTTAGACAATAGTGCATTGTGTATGAACCTCAGTAACTTTTTTTCTAGATGCGATAGAGTTAAAAAACTTCAGATTTGGAAACTAGAGACTCTTACCTATCTAATGATGTATCACATGATACATTTTGATGAATTTTGAATTTTCAACCTCAGGTTGACACTTTCATGGAATCACCCTGGGTCGAAAAAATGAATTTTTGAATTTCAAATCGGCAGGGGTCACAAAAGTTGCGTATTAGTATAGGGAGCATTATGCCAAAATTTGACTACTTTAGTGAAATAATTATCGCTGTTCCAGGAAGTGCATTGATGCAGTAAAATAGGCATTTTATTATTTACATTTATTCATAAAGACAGTCTTATTAATGATATGAGACAGTAATGTCGAATAATTTTGGTTTCTTCTCGAGATTATAGCCGTATTATTTAGCTCTTACGCATGAAAATTGTCATAGGTAGATCGGCTCCTTCCGTAATTATGATTGGCTGAGGGCCGCCTGAGTCAATCTGCTCTCTGAGGACTGGCCAGTGGCCACTGGCTGCATTAGTTGCTTTGTGAACGTTCGCGTGGGTGGGTACGATTGTAATTTTTTTTTTTTTCAAAAATTATTGCCGCAAACATTTCTTTTGACAATGATAGTGATTTGAGTGAATTTATAGGGGTGTCTCGCCCCTTCCGTCCCCCTTGGACACGCCCCCGGTTACAACCGTAAGAACTACAATATATAATTAATCCTGGCCCTAATCCGAAATTACCAGCCATTCCAAACGCACGTCCATCTACCAGACCCAGGCCTACTTCTAACATGGTAACTGGGTGGGCAGTTGCCCACGTACGGAAAGATTTCACCCACTCACCAAAATAAAATTTGAGCATTTCGCCCAAATGATGTTTATTTTTAAGTGCTTAAAATGCCTACCTAATTACTAAAAAATGATCTGGTTAGGGGCCTCGTGTAGATATTTTTCTCTTGATATGGCTATAGATGATAAAAGATATGTATAGGTAAGGTGACCAGACGTGCTGATTTGGTCAGTACAGTATTGACTTTCAGACAGAAAACAATGTATTGACTGATTTTTTTTGTTTGTGTTGATTTTCTACTGTCAGACTAACGATTTCGTTTTTCTAAAGTTATCGATAATAACTGCACACATTCATAGAAAATGAAAGCTTTGTTATAATGCCAATAGGTGGCGGTTGCGAGCATTGTTTTTCAGGTCACTATATTAAACCCTATATTATTAATGGAAGAAAGAAGAAAATGGAAGAGTATAAATATAGAAGAAGGGGGACAACGATACAGACAGTTGAATAACGAACTGAGAAGAGAAACTGATAAAGCAAGAGAGATGTGGCTTGAAGAGTAGTGCAGGGAAATGGAGGAATTAGAAAGGAAAGGAAGAACTTATTTAATGTACCAAAAAGTTAAGGACATAAATAGATGGAAAAGAAGTAGCGTGGGCGTGCGAGTGAGGTGACTTGTGTATATATATGTGTGTATATATATATATATTGTGTGTGTATATATATATATAGAGAGAGAGAGGAGAGAGTCTAAAGTCACTAAAGGGAAAAATCACTAAAAGAAAGCTGAATGGCAACACGAAGGGATAAACAAAGCAACGCGGCTGTTCGTTGGGTTTTTGGCTGGACTAGAGCGTGGTTATTCATATCTGAGTAAATCGTTGGTGCTAAGTTTAATTTGGTGATGTTTCTAAGGTGACAAATGGGGTAGAAAGTTGTCAGTAAATAATAATAGTTCGGGGTAATGTCTATAGCTTCTAAATTAGTAAGTTAGAGTTTAGGTAGACTGCTTTGTGGGACGCAGGAAATCTATGGTAGACCCTAAAGAATATCTAATTCAACGCACCGGTAAGTGCCTTTGTTTGTTGTTTAGAAACCTAGTAACTTAGCGGGGTCACTAACCCCAAGCTATTACAGCGAGAAATGGAGAAAAACTGAAAAGACCAGAAGGTATAAGGAAGAGATGGATTGAGTATATTGAAGAACTGTATGATAAAGAGAACAAACCTAATAACATCGAAATGGAGGAAGTAGATTGTATGGGACCGGACATATTGGAAAGAGAAGTAGAGATGGCTGTAAAAGACCTAAGAAATGGCAAGGCCCCAGGACCAGATGATGTACCAGCAAAACTTCTGAAGAGTTTTGAAGGTGATGCTAGAGAGGAGGTGAATGTATTGTGCAGAAACATGTATGAAAGTGGAGACTGGCCTGCTGACTTTATGAGTCTCTCTATGATTACTATCCCCAAGAAACCGAGAGCCACCAAGTGTTCAGAATCTTGAACCATAAGCTTGGTCAGCCATGCATCAAAAATAATGCTAAGGATACTAACCAGAAGACTAACGAACAGAGCTGAGCAGTACATTGGAGAGGATCAGTTTGGATTTAGGTCAAAATGCAAAACAAGTGAAGCTATTGGTATTATGAGAATGATGGGAGAGAGAGTGCTGGAACATGATCAGGAAATGTTTGTTTGTTTTGTTGACTTTAAAAAACCTTTGACAGAGTCCAATGGAGGAAACTAATGGAAATATTGAAGAATATTAATGTTGACTGGAGGGACCGTAGGCTGATAAAAAATCTATATCTTGGGGGCAGACTGTGAATGTTAGAGTTGCAGGAGGAGGATCGGAGCCTGGATTGGTTGGGAGAGGGGTACTGAGGAAGGACTGCAAAGAATGGTCAATAGCTTGACAACAACGGCGGAAGAATTCGGAATGAGAATTAATGAGACCAAGACGAAAGTAATGAAAACTGCAAGAGGGAAAGGAGCACAAATGAACCTAACGATAGGAAATCAGACCTTAGAAGAAGCTGAGCAGTTTAAATATCTGGGAAGTTTATTAACCAACAATGGAGATTGTAATAAGGAAGTAAGATCTAGAATTGGTATGGGTAAGGTAGCTTTTGAGAGACAGAAAAGACTACTTACAGGTAAACTTAACTTGAAACTGAAGAAAAGGTTAGTATAAGGTTGTAACATATTCTGCTTGTAATGAGTCTTTACTAATTATTGTTTTCTGTGTAACAAGTCTCTACTAATTATTGTTTTCTGTGTTTCAGATCTATGCTATGTTTATGTTGAATAAAGCCTCAAATTGGCCTTTACTTTATCTTTAGCCCGCTAACAAACGCGGCACCACAATTTATTCAACATTTCAATCAGCCATTCAGTCGGCCTTTCAGATACAGCAAGCAAATATTCATCCAGTAATCTTACTATATCATGGAGAAGGTGATTCGCCCGGATAAATTTATTACTTCTCCGAATTCTCCCCAAGCTGGGAAACTATGGAAATTATGGTCGCGCGGATTCAAATATTTCTTGAGTACTATCGCCGAACACAACCCCAATAAATTGGAGGTTCTATTCATACATATCGGCCCCGATGTCGCTGATATCATTCAAGACTGCTCTACTTATGAGAATGCCATGGCAGCCTTAGAGGCCACCTACGTCAAGAAGCCAAACGAGGTATGCGCTCGCCACCTGTTGTCCACCCGTCACCAAAAGCCCGAGGAAATCCTCGATGAGTACTTGCAAATTCTTCAACAACTAGCCAATGACTGCAACTTCAAATCGGTTTCCGCCGACGAAAACAGGAGTTCATCTGTGAGAGACGCTTTCATCCGAGGAATTAGAGATAGCGCCATCCGCACCCGCTTACTCGAAAATGACACTCTCACTGGAAAAGGCTATCGTCCAGGTTCGAACATTAGATCAGGCCCAGAAAAACTCAGAATCGTACCTCACTCATTACGGTGCTGTTGCAGCCACTGGCTCTCGCCACGAACCGTCGCCGACTACTGACTCTGCCCGGCCTGCCTGCGTCCAAGGAGACGATCTCCCAAACTCTTCAGCCGCTACGAATTTCGACAACAAAGCCGTTCTGTGCTTCTTCTGCGGGTCTCGACGCCACCCACGAAGCAGGTGTCCGGCAAAGGATTCTATCTGTGCGAAATGTGAAAAGACCGGCCACTGGGCCAAAGTCTGCCGCTCAAGTACTTCCTCAGCACGTCAAAAACAGGATAAAACCACAGCGTTTCATTCAGCCGCAGCATTAGCGACCATTAGTACCACTCTATCGTGTAGCTCCTCCATGCCTACCAACTCAACAGTCGATATCCTCGTCAACGGCCGTTCGTGTCTCGCCTTGTTGGATACTGGCAGCTCGGACAACTTCATTCGTGAGGATCTAGCCAAACACTTAGAGCTGCCCATTCTTCCGCACTCGGGCGTCGTATCAATGGCTTCGCCTAATCTATCCGCAGCCATCTCAGGTCGATGTACAGTGAAGGTTACGATGGGAGACCGCGACTACGAAAAGCTCGAACTATCCGTCTTGTCGGATCTGTGCGCTGACATAATATCGGTACCCCATTCTTAATCAGACACAAGGAATTGAACATCAATTTCGGAGGTCCGGAGCCAGCACTCCATATATGCGGCCTTACTCGATCAAGAATTTCAGCCCCACCACTATTCGCAACTTAACTGCCGATTGTCGTCCCATCGCCACGAAGTCCAGACGATTTTGCTCTGAGGACAAAATTTTCATTGGGAAAGAAATCGAAAAGCTACTCAGGGATGAGATAATTGAACCCAGTAACTCACCCTGGCGTGCTCAAGTAGTCATCACATCTACCGAAACAAAAAAAAAACGCATGGTAATCGATTTCTCTCAAACCGTCAACCGATTTACCATGCTAGATGCATATCCTCTTCCGCGAATCGATGATATAGCCAACAAAGTCTCACAACACAAATACTACAGCGTAATTGATCTGTCAAGCGCATACTACCAGGTAGAAATCGATCCGTCTGAACGACCTTTCACAGCATTCGAGGCTGACGGAAATCTATACCAATTCAGAAGGATCCCTATGGGAGTAACTAACGGAGCCGCGGCCTTCCAGCGCGTCATGAACGAATTCATATCCTCGAACAACTTATCATCAACATACGCCTACCTCGACGATCTCACCATCTGCGGAACCACTTGGGAAGAGCACGATGAGAACCTTCGACATTTCTGGGAAGCCGCTAAACGAGTAAATCTGAGTCTAAACAAGGAAAAATGCAAGCTTTCGATGACATCAGTGCACCTGCTCGGATATTCTATCTCATGGCGTATTGCGGCCCATCCCGAACGCCTCCGGCCACTACAAGAACTTCAAACTCCTAGCAACAAGTCGTCTCTACAACGCGTAATCGGACTATTCGCATACTATGCTAAATGGATTCAGAACTATTCCCTCAAGATCAAACCTCTGCTCAACGTTTCATCATTCCCATTAACTCGCGAGGAAGTATCAACGATCCAAACACTCAAAGATGATATCTCGAAAGCTGTCGTCGGTTCAATCGATGAAGAACTGCCGTTCACTGTGGAGACGGACGCTTCCTCTTCAGCAATCGGAGCCACCCTCACCCAGAACGGCCGCCCGGTGGCGTTCTTTTCTCGCGCTCTGAATAACACAGAACGTCGCCATCACATCGTTGAAAAGGAGGCATACGCTGTAATCGAATCCATTCGCAAGTGGAAGCACTTCTTAGCTTATCGACACTTTACTGTCGTCACCGACCAGCGAAGCGTATCTTTCATGTTCGATGGAAAAGCTACTGGTCGTATTAAGAACGATAAGATTCTCCGTTGGCGTGTAGAACTAGCCGGCTACTCATTCACAATAAAATACAGACCGGGCCCCGAGAACCGAGCCGCAGACGCATTGTCGCGATCCTTTTGCGCTGCTACTCCAAGAATATCCCTCGCCCAGCTGCATGTTAATCTGATACACCCAGGAGTCCGCCGAATGACTCATTTTGTGAGAGCTAGGAACCTACCATTCTCAGTGGATGACATCAAACGAGTTACGTCGGAATGCCAAACATGCGCTAAATGTAAGCCACAGTACTATAAACCAGAAGTTAGTCACTTAATACGGGCCATGTCCCCGTTTGACCGACTTAACATCGACTTTAAAGGCCCGCTTCCGAGCGCAACTTCGCGACCTTACATCCTAACAGTAATCGACGAGTATTCACGCTTTCCTTTTGTCTTCCCGTGCCGTGATACGAACACGTCAACCGTTATCGCCCGTCTCACCGAGTTATTTTCTACCTTCGGAACTCCCTCTTACATCCACACAGATCGAGGGACATCGTTTATGTCTTCGGAACTAAACTGTTCCTAACTAAACATGGTATCGCGACTAGTCGCACAACGCCGTATCACCCCCAAGGAAACGGGCAATGCGAACGTTACAATGGAATCATCATGAACACCATCAAACTAGCCATAGAAGATCGCGGGTTGCCGATGCCGCAATGGGAGTCCGTCCTACCAGACGCGCTGCACTCGATTAGATCGCTGCTGTGTACGGCCACGAACGAAACTCCTCACGAGCGTCTATTCACGCACCCGCGGCGTACTTCTACCGGTTCTGCACTACCGACGTGGCTGTCTTCTCCGGGAACTGTACTCTTTCGTCAATTCATTCGCCGATCCAAGAACGACCCCCTCGTCGAGGAAGTTGAGTTAATTGAGGCAAACCCCAACTACGCGTTTATACGGCATCCGAATGGGAGAGAAGATACCGTATCCATCAGGGACCTGGCACCGGCGGGACGTAGCAATACGGATGACACGAATCACTATGAACCCCCCGTACCCAGTCCGCCAATCAATTCCACCCCGCTAACGGACGACTCAGAACCCGCTGAGATCCGCCGACACACGGTCCCAACAGCTCCAGTCGAAGTCGAGAGAGGCCCACCTGTGTCAGTAACCTCCGAGACGAGTCCCCCTCTGAGAAGAAGCACTCGAATCAGATACCCAGCTCAACGCCTAAACTTGTAGACTTCTTTCTTCCAAAATATCTTGAACTTGTCGTTTTGTTTCTTACCGTGCAAAGTATCACGTATTATAAAAGAAGAGAGGAATGTAACAAGTCTCTACTAATTATTGTTTTCTGTGTAACAAGTCTTTACTAATTATTGTTTTCTGTGATCACGTATTATAAAAGAAGAGAGGAATGTAATGAGTCTTTACTAATTATTGTTTTCTGTGTTTCAGATCTATGCTATGTTTATGTTGAATAAAGCCTCAAATTGGCCTTTAATTTATCTTTAGCCCGCTAACAAACGCGGCACCACACTGCTCGATTTTTTAGTTCATTCAGAACAAAAATTAAATGACTTATAAGGACAAATTAATCATCAATATAACCCTTCTTTTTCTATAACTTCCTCCCACCTGTAGAAAAGGTTTCTATGTCACGTTCGAAGAAATCCCTTGGTTTCGAGTTAAAAAAAAAGATCACTTCGTTTTCGATAGCTTCCCTGGATTGCAACTTTTGTCCATCTAGGTGGTGTTGCGACTTCTGAATAAATGGTAATCTGAAGGTGCGATGTCCGGAGAATAAGGTGGATGAGGCATTTTTTCCCAACCAAATGCCTCCAATTGGGCAGTGGAGTGGTGATTCGAGTAGTGTGAGGGCACGCGTTATCCTGGTGGAATAGAACACATCTGCGATTAATTAATGTAGGACGTTTTTCTTGTAATGCCATCTTCAATCGTTGGAGTTGGCAGTAGACTTCAACTGTGATTGTTTGGTTATCTGGCAGAAGCTCAAATGAATAATTCCTTGCATATCGCACCAAACGCGTAGCAAAGTTTTCTTTGGATGGGGTGTAAGGGTCCTATTTATTATTACAGACCTTTACAAGTTTACGTAGATAATTAACTAAATGCCAGAGTCACCAGCGCCCCAAATACTAGATTGGCATCCAGCACTGCGGCGCAAAAATTAATTTTAATAAAAGAAGGGAAGGACTGATTATGAAATCATCAACATGAATTTTATATTTTATTGACAATTAATAAACTATATGCAACAATTATTTATAAATGCAAAGGGGATTTTTACCCGTAACAACTTTGATTGACATAAATGCTAAATTAAATAATGGCACCGTTTAGCTAATATATAACAGTCTGCAACTAATACTGATACTAATAATAATAATAATATTGTGCAAATAATATACAAATATTAATATATATAAATATGTAACACTAATAATAATAAACAACTAATAGCCACAATGACAACCTTGTCACAGAATTTTTGCTTGCTGGCGCTGTCCCTTTAGATCATAAAATGTGGAAACAGCGTCCCTTGTGTTGTCGTTGCACACAAGTTTGTTTTTACTTAACAATTTTACCAACAAGCCAAAATAATCCTTAAAGCAAACTCACGTCTAGTCACACCATTTGCACTTTAAATTTTAACTAAATTACTATACACTGAATGCTTAAGAATTAAATTTGATCACTGGACATGTTTAACTTGTACTTATTTATTTAGGCTTAAAATATTTCACTTGTGCCAACTTGTGGCAATACTTGTAGTGCCTTGCACCACAAGATTATTTTTTATTAGTCTAAATTGCCACAAGTTGGCACAAGTGAAATATTTTAAGCCTAAATAAATAAATACAAGTTAAACATGTCCAGTGATCAAATTTAATTCTTAAGCATTCAGTGTATAGTAATTTAGTTAAAATTTAAAGTGCAAATGGTGTGACTAGACGTGAGTTTGCTTTTAAGGATTATTTTGGCTTGTTGGTAAAATTGTTAAGTAAAAACAAACTTGTGTGCAACGACAACACAAGGGACGCTGTTTCCACATTTTATGATCTAAAGGGACAGCGCCAGCAAGCAAAAATTCTGTGACAAGGTTGTCATTGTGGCTATTAGTTGTTTATTATTATTAGTGTTAATATTATATATATTATATTTGTATATTATTTGCACAATATTATTATATTATTAGTATCAGTATTAGTTGCAGACTGTTATATATTAGCTAAACGGTGCCATTATTTAATTTCGCATTTATATGTCAAAGTTGTTACGGGTAAAAATCCCCTTTGCATTTATAAATAATTGTTGCATATAGTTTATTAATTGTCAATAAAATACAAAATTCATATTGATGATTTTATAATCAGTCCTTCCCTTTTTTATTAAAATTAATTTTTGCGCCGCAGTGCTGGATGCCAATCTAGTATTTGGGCGCTGGTGACCCTGGCATTTAGTTAATTATCTACGTAAACTTGTAAAGGTCTGTAATAATAAATAGACCTTACAATTGGTGACACTCCGGAGTGACCAAACACCGTAATTTATGCAAAAAAAATTCTAAAATTTTTTTCAATTTTTGTCAATATATTCAGTCTGCATCTATAATTTTATTAAATTCACTAGTACTAAGCACTCACCTGTACTGGAAGTGTATTCTATTGCAAAATATATTCCTTTTATTTTGCCTTTTTATAAAATCAGCGTTTTCTAAAGTTTTTTTGTGCAAATTTACTTATATTTGCAAACAGCCTATACGCAGACTATTTTTCTGCTAATATTGGGCTACATCATAAAAAAAAATTTTTACGTAACTTTTTGTTATTGGCATTCATAACTCCAATTGAGTCTCATACTCAACCAAGCTTACCTGAAGCCATTATTTGCATTCAACAACATTTGTTGAAATCTTGTCAGTTTTTGACACATTTTAATTTTTTTAGTACCTTGTAACAATAATAGCCACAATGACCCACAACAACAACCTAGGATCATCCAACGGTGGTACTCCAAATTCACCACCTATAACAGACCTTCTAACAATGTATCAGCCTACCACTCCACAATTCACCGCTGAAGAGCCTGGAATCTTTGTGAGTCAACTGCGGGATTATTTCGCGATAAAAGGAATTACGGACCCACGAACCAAGTTCCTTATCACAAAGAACCTCCTGCCTACACTAGTATACAAAGTAGTGCGGGATGTGACTCTATTGCCTCCGTCTGACCAAGCTTTTGAGAGCCTCCTCAGCGAGTTAGTCAGGAGACTCGGCCAATCAGAAGAAGAGCGACTCAATGCTCTACTCAAGGACCAAGTTCTTGGGGATCAAACCAACAGCCTTCCTGAGGCATCTGCAAGACCTGGCTGGACAGACCAATGAAGACGATAAAAACTCACCCTTAATGCGACGCCGCTTCCTCAATGGTCTCCCCACTGCCCTACGACCAATGCTCCGTTGTATGCCAGATGATACAGACCTCCTCACTATGGCCAAAACAGCTGATAAGATGATGATTGAAATCCACCTTGGCCAAGTAGATAACCACACCCATCACCCCCAAATCTGTGCCACGCAGGACGACACTCAGAGTCTGGCCGCACAATGTCTTAAAGTATCCAACGAAATTCTACAAACAATTAAAGATGAATTTAAAGCTCTCCGAATAGAGCTAGCTAACAACAGGGAACGAGAGAGAAGTTCTTCAAGACGAGGACGACCCTCTGGTCCAAATAGAGCCTCCCAATATGAACCTGGACAACGCCTCGTTCTACTACAACCACAGCCACCGCAAACAGGTCAGTTGGTTGCTCCTAATTCAAATCTATTAGCCTTACCTCATCCTCATCCTCAATCCCCACTACTCAGCCTCATTCTCAACCTATTTCCTTACCTCAGTCTACTGTTCATACCCCCTTGCTGGTATCATGAAAAGTTTAAAGATCGTGCAACGCGCTGTCTACCTTGTCCATGGACTCCTAATCCTCCTTTAAACTAACTAGGCTAGTGTCACAGGCGTCTGACTACAGCTCAAGCCTCTCAACCTATCCTTTCTTCAACTAACCCTACCACTACTCATCTAATTCTACCTCAATTTTAACTAAGTATTACTCTACCACAAATAATCAACCTATTACTACGCACTCAACTACCTCATTTAACACTGTCAAACCAACACATACGTATGCAAGTAAAGTTAAAGAATTGCAACTACTTATTCAACCACATCTAATTTAATACCCCCAACAAATTCTCCAGATACAACACAAACTCCTTCCCATAGCAATACTAACCTTCCTCCACAAAAAATTAATGATTCACAAACTACTGCACCACCTGGTCCAACGTTCACCTTGCATGATCCACTCTCAGGCTATGCATTCCTTATTGACACTGGAGCTCAATACAGTGTTATTCCTGCAACAGCCACAGACCGTGCAAACGGACCTTCTCCTTTCATTTTACGTGCAGCTAATTCTTCATCTATTCACACTTATGGACGTCGTTCTATTTCAGTTTCTCTTGGACTTAGACGTGTTTTCCGCTGGATATTTCTTGTCGCAGATGTATATACCCCAATGTTAGGCTCTGATTTCCTTTCTGCAAATGATTTATTAGTTGATGTTCGTAGAGCACAATTAATTGATAATGCCACACATCTTTCAGTAATTGGTTCTCCTACCGCACACCCCTCATCATTATTGGCAAGTTCTATGCCACAGTGCTCACCTGCTATAGAGCAGCTCCTAAATGAATTTTCTTCCCTTACTCAACCCTGTTCTAAGGATACCCCTATTAAACACACTGTTGTCCACCGTATTGATACGGTAGGCTCACCTGTTTTCACCCGCCCACGTCGCTTAGCTCCAGATCGTCTTGCAATTGTGAGACGAGAGTTTGAACACATGCTCGAACTCGGTATTATACGGCCTTCAAGCAGCCCGTATGCCTCTGCTTTACACATGGTCCCAAAACCTACACCTGGAGACTGGCGTCCATGTGGAGATTATCGTGCTTTGAATGACAACACGATTCCAGATCGCTATCCCCTTCCTCACTTACACGATTTTACTTCTGCTCTCCATGGCACCACAGTATTTTCACGCCTTGACTTGGTGCGAGCCTTTCATCAAATTCCTGTACACCCTGAACACATACATAAAACTGCTATAACAACCCCTTTTGGGTTATTTGAAATGACAAAAATGCCATACGGACTGCGTAATGCGGCCCAAACTTTTCAACACTTCATTGATGAAGTGTTGAGAGGTCTCTCCTTCACTTTCACATATGTCGATGACATTCTCATCGCAAGTTCTTCTCCCTCAGAACATATTCAACATTTACGCTTAGTTTTTTCTCGGTTGGCAGAATATGGTGTACTGCTAAACCCTGAAAAATGTGTCTTTGCTGTAGATGAGCTCACTTTCTTAGGACACAGTTACTTCGAAGGGCATCTCTCCTCTCGAAAATAAAGTATGTGTGATAAGGTCTTTCCCACAACCGATAACTCAAAAGCAACTTCGCCGCTTCTTAGGGATGGTAAACTTCTACCATCGCTTCATTCCTCAGTGTGCAAACATTCTTGCACCCATAACCTCTCTTCTTCGCTAATCAAAAAGGGGCAGATCCACTGCAGTTCTGTGGAACCCCGAAGCTACCAATGCTTTTTCACAAGCAAAAGAGGCTATAGCACAAGCTACATGCCTTGTTCACCCTCAACCAGACGCTCCTCTGAACTTAGCCACTGATGCCTCTGACGTTGCAGTGTCGGGAGTGCTCCAGCAGCTTCTTTCAGGCGTTTGGGAACCTCTCGCATTCTTTTCACGCAAGCTCTCACCTTCACAAATGAGGTACAGCACTTTCGGTCGAGAGTTGCTGGCGATATACCTCTCCATCCGTCATTTCAGGCCATTCCTGGAAGGACGTGACTTCAGCATTTTTACGGATCATCGTCCGTTAATATTTGCTCTCCATTCTCAATCAGACTCTCATGCTCCTATTGAGAGAAGACACCTTGATTTTATCCTCCAATTTACTTCAGACATTCGACACATTTCAGGTTCTTTGAATGTTGTGCCGGATGCTCTATCTGGCATCTCAGCAATTTCTGATCCTGGACTTTCTCACATCAACCTTTCAGAGATGGCTGAGGCTCAGTCCACGGATACAGACCTCCAAGCTCTTATTAATTCACCCACTTCATTGCAAGTCCGCTCTTTACCAGTTGAACCCAAGTCAGACTTACTAATTTTGTGTGACGTCTCGACTGAGCATATTCGACCGTTGGTCCCACAAGGGCTGCGAAGAGCTGTTTTTGCTAAACTTCATTCCCTTTCTCACCCGGGAATTAAAGCCACCCAAAAATTAATTGCAGCTAGATTTGTATGGCCAAGTATGAACAAAGATATCCGCAATTGGACTCGATCTTGCCTTCAATGTCAGCGTGCCAAAGTTCACCGACACACAAAGTCAGAATTTGGTACCTTTCCTTTGCCAAAGGCTCGTTTTGAGGCCATACATCTAGACATAGTTGGCCCCCTCTATTCTTCTCGAGGTTATACCTATCTTCTCACTGTCATTGATAGGTTCACAAGATGGCCAGAAGCTGTTCCTTTGACTTCTTGTACTGCTTCTGCAGTAGCTCATGCCTTTGTTTCATGTTGGGTTTCCCGTTTTGGAATACCTGCAACCATTTGCACAGACAGAGGTGCTCAGTTTGAATCAGCCTTATGGAAGGAACTCATGCTCCTTCTTGGGACTGAGCGCATCAGAACAACAAGCTATCACCCGCAATCCAATGGGGTGGTAGAACGCTTCCATCGTCAACTTAAAAGTTCCTTGCGAGCCACTGATCCATGTACTACATGGGTGGACCGGCTACCCCTAATCCTACTCGGAATTCGTACTGCTCTGAAGACTGATCTTGCATGCTGTGCAGCAGAATTAGTTTACGGTACCACACTCCGGTTACCCTGAGAATTTTTCACACCTACACCCATTAATCCCACATGTGATCCTGCTTCGTATGTCAAGACATTACGCTCTGTTTTGAAGCAAATTCGTCCCACAGCACCTAGAACTTCCACTTCACAAACTACCTTTGTTTCCCCTGATTTACAAACTTGCACACATGTTTTCTTGAGACATGATGCTCACCGCTACCCTCTTCACTGTCCCTATGATGGTCCCTTCCTTGTGCTAGACCGTAAACCCAAAACTTTCATCATCGACAAGGTGGGCAAGCGTGAAACCGTTTCTGTGGACCGCTTGAAACCAGCATACCTTGATTTTTCTCCAACAAAAGATCCTATCCCCCCTCAAGCTTCTGTACCTCCACCTCAAATACAGGTACAGCAACCTATCCCTCCTCAATCTTCTGTACCTTCATCTCATATACAGGTACAGCAATCTACCCTTCCTAAATCCTATGTACCACCACCTGATCCAAGGGTACAACAATCTATCATCCCTCTTCCAATTCTCCTTCATTATCGCAACCAACTGTCTTTGAACCAGCCAGTGGCCCCATTGCACAGGCACCAAGAATCCCCTTCCCCCAATGTCTCTACTGCACCTGTAGCACCATCCATACCTTCAGAACCAGTGCTGCAGGATATTGCCATCAGAAAGCAAACAATGACTCGTTCTGGAAGAGTCATTCGTAAGCCAGTGCGCTTTGACATTTAAGTTGTTTTTTTTACCCCTGACAACCATGTTTTTGGGGGGCAGTACTTGTAGTGCCTTGCACCACAAGATTATTTTTTATTAGTATAAATTGCCACAAGTTGGCACAAGTGAAATATTTTAAGCCTAAATAAATAAATACAAGTTAAACATGTCCAGTGATCAAATTTAATTCTTAAGCATTCAGTGTATAGTAATTTAGTTAAAATTTAAAGTGCAAATGGTGTGACTAGACGTGAGTTTGCTTTTAAGGATTATTTTGGCTTGTTGGTAAAATTGTTAAGTAAAAACAAACTTGTGTGCAACGACAACACAAGGGACGCTGTTTCCACATTTTATGATGTAAAGGGACAGCGCCAGCAGCGTTATAGAGGACCCATTTTTCATCCCCAGTGACGATCCGATTAAAAAACGGTGCCTGCAGTTGCCGAGAATGCAGTGATCAGTGATGTAGTCCGGGGGTAACGCAAGGTAACGGCGTTACCCCACTGGTTTTATTTTAACTTTTAGCGTTACCCTACTGTTTATTTTACTTTAGCGTTACCCTACTGCGTTACCCCACTAAAGAAATTACGACTACACCACTGGCAGTGATGTACAAATATTGATTCAATGTTGAAGATTCGCTTGTGACAAATCATGCGGAACCCATTTTCCAACCTTCGCTACTTTTCCTAAACACTTCAAATGACGATGACTGGTCATATGGCTAACGCCGAGTTGCAGACCAAGTTCTCTTACAGTTACCGTTGGGTTTTCCTCCACTGTTGCTTTCAGCAACTCTTCATCTAACTCATTTGGTCGTCTTGTTCGTTGGTAATCTTTCAGACTGAAGTCTCCATTTCTGAACTTCTCAAACCATCTCCTACACATCCATTCGCTCACAACATTATTTCCATAAACTCTCTGAATGTTTCTTGCGGATTCAGTAGCGTTAGATCCTTCATGGAACTCATACAGCATCACATGTTGAATATGCTCTTTCGTGGGCTCCATTTTTTTTTCAATTACTATAATATCGTAGGGGTGGCGTTGTAACTGTATGAAAAACATCAGAGAAAATATTCATTAGCCTAATCCTACACTAGACTAAGCCTACACTAGCCTAAGTCATTCTGTATCGTGATAAAACATGTGCGAACCTGTCGCCGCGTGTATTTTGCAATATTTCTAAAACTATTTCACATTATCTTGGTTATTCTACAGGGTGTACATAAAGTCAGGATCTATTTTTGTGAAGCACTTGGAAATTATATGGATTCAATCATAAAATGATAAAGTGGTAACATTTATTAAATAATTAAGAGTAGGATTCGACGTGACGCCCATCAGTATCCCTGCACAGCTCAAATCGTTCCGCAGCATTTCTAAACACATTCTGGAGCATTTGCGGGGTTATGTTATCTGCAGCAGTTCGTATACGTGTACGTAAGTTTTCAAGACTCGTAATCTTCGTCTGATAGACGTGCGACTCGATAAAGCCCCATGCAAAGAAATCTAAAGGGGTTAAATCTGGTGATCTCGCTGGCCAAGGTCTGTTGCTTCCGCGTCCGATCCAGCGATTTGGAAAACGTCCATTTAGATAATCCTGAACAATTTTGGCATAGTGACAAGGAGCACCATCATGTTGATAGACGACGGTACTACAATCCTATCCCCGTCGTCTATCAACATGATGGTGCTCCTTGTCACTACGCCAAAATTGTTCAGGATTATCTAAATGGACGTTTTCCAGATCGCTGGATCGGACGCGGAAGCAACAGACCTTGGCCAGCGAGATCACCAGATTTAACCCCTTTAGATTTCTTTGCATGGGGCTTTATCGATCGCACGTCTATCAGACGAAGATTACGAGTCTTGAAAACTTACGTACACGTATACGAACTGCTGCAGATAACATAACCCCGCAAATGCTCCAGAATGTGTTTAGAAATGCTGCGGAACGATTTGAGTTGTGCAGGGATACTGATGGGCGTCACGTCGAATCCTACTCTTAATTATTTAATAAATGTTACCACTTTATCATTTTATGATTGAATTCCATATAATTTCCAAGTGCTTCACAAAAATAGATCCTGACTTTATGTACACCCTGTATTATCTATCGTCCGTTTTCTAATCGAGCAGAATTTGTTACAACCTGAAAAAAGCTTGATATGGAGTGTGGTACTGTATGGAGCAGAAACATGGACACTGAAAACAACAAAAGAAACTCCTGGAAAGTTTTGAAATGTGGATTTGGAGAAGAATGTTAAAGATAAGTTGGAGGGAACACCAAAGTAATGAGGAAGTACTGTAACAGGTGAGGGAGAAAAGAAGACTCATTAAGGTGATAAGAGAAAAACAGAAGAAATAGATCGAACATGTATTAAGAGGAGAAGGATTGTTGAAGGTGATAGAGGGTAGATATGAAGGTAGAAGAAGGCTGAGTTGAAGGAAAAGGAAAGCAATGCTGGATGATTTGAAGGCAGGCAGGAGTTACCATGAGATGAAAAGGATAACTCAGGATAGAACACTTTGACGGGACACATGAGTTGGACCTGCTTGATAGGCAGAACACGATGGATGGATGGATATTAATACAGGGACTCTATTTTCGTTAAGATAAAGTTTAAAGTGGGTAACACTGTGATTGAGCAACTGAGAGTGAGAGGTAGGTTTTGCTTGTTTTCAGTTTTTATTACTCGTGTTAATGTGATTCTGTATATATGTATTAACATATACATTTGATTTGTGTTATTTGTGATAAAATACAAATAAAAGAACTATTTTAACCCACCCACCAATTGTCTTAGAAGTAAGCCTGACTTCATACTTAACACTGGTGAATAAAATTGTAATGTATTTGCTCGCATGAGAGGGCGCTGCGGTGCGGGTCAATTTTTGGATGAATGTTTATCAATGCAATGCACTTTTATGATCATCTTCTTTCTCTTCGCCCGTTCCCGCCTCTATGCGGGGTCGGCGTTTCTGACCAGCCTCCTCCACACAGCCCGGTCCTGGGCTTCTTCCTCCGACAAGCCCTTCTCCCTCAAATCGTCCCTCACCTTCTCCATCCACCTTCGCTTCGGTCTGCCTCTCTTTCTCCTGCCATACACCTCCATATTCATCGTTCTCTTACCCACATAATCTTCGTCCCCTCTCATCACATGTCCATACCATTTCAGTCTACTTTCTTGTATCTTCCTCGAGATTTCTCCAACCTTTGTTGTGCCCTTATCCTTTCATTCCTTACTCTATCCAACCTTGTCACTCCGCACATCCATCTCAGCATTCTCATCTCCGTTACATCTAGTCTTTTCTCATGATCTTTCTTTATAGCCCAAGACTCAGCCCCATACATCATAGCCGGTCTTGCACTTTTATGATAAGACTTTTATGATAAGACTTGGTAAATTGCATTAGACTATGATTAGCCCAAGATGCCAGTGTTTTCTGCCAGTCGCCGATAGAGTATGTACATTGCCGGAAGAGAGTGAGTTAGGTCCTCCCTTCCTCTGGTAGCGATCTTGGTCTTTTTTGACTGGTTAAGTTTTAAATAAAAAAGTGGTTAACATTAAGTTTTACAGACCAAATTACACTAGGTTAGGTGGGCGCTTTAGAGTGGTTAATTATATATTTCCCACGTGACCAGTTTCGGCCAGTTAGTATCTTTGTGCTAAATTTTGACTCAAAAACTGGTCTCTTCGAAACTTAATATTTACCAAAAAAATAAGCCAATGGCATGGCCTGAAGATGAAATAAAAAATAAATTTTTCTAGTGTATTTTGGTGTGCTCTGTTCAAATATAATCTTCATTTCTTGTGCAAATGAACAGAAATACCTGTTTGGGCCATGTAATGACAACTGTATTTCTGTTCATTTGCACAAGAAATGAAGGTCATATGCGAACAAAGCACACCAAAATACACTTGAAAAATGTATTTTTGACTAAGAACATAAGAAATTTTTATAGTGGGCACACTAGGGGCGACTTCAGCCCATTGAGGTGGCTCCACTATGTAAAAACTGGCTGTACATTGGCAACAACCAATTTTTACAAAACTAATTATCAATTTAAAACTAAAGATAGAATCTCTGGATCCAGAGGATCAAAGTCATAATAGGCTACTATCCACAAATATGTTATACTCTATATCTATTTATAACTGACATGCAAATATATCAGATCCAAAGAATCCAGTCAATTTCATTACAGTACCCATCAATACCAGTACCTTGCCAACCAAAAATAAGTCACGGTCCATATCAATTGCGGACCAAGTCACAATTTACAACCATATACATTATAATATATATACTTAGGAGGAAAAGTGGGTAATTATTCGTTTTAGTGCTTTTTCTCCTTTCTGAACCAAAACATTTTTCTGGTGTTTTTTGGTATGATTTGTTCAAATCTGAACTTTGTTTCTTTGGGAAATGAGCCATTTTTGAGAAATTTTAAAATTGAAAATTTCTAAAAAATGGCTTATTTCCCAAAGAAACGAAGTTCAGATTTGGACAAATCACACCAAAAAACACCAGAAAAATGTGTTTTGGTTCAGACTTAACCTAACCTAACCTAACTTAACTCACATTTTTTGCAATTTCTAACCTTCAATAGTAGTGTTGGGATGTTTGTACAAATCAGCAGTGACCAACAGGAATAAATAGACGATTTTGCCAGGCCCACCAATTTGAACTTGTTGGCCTAGCCAATGCTCACAGACATCGAAGTAAAAGGAACACTTTTTTCTGCCACGCTCGTCCCTAGTCAATCTTCTGCAATAATATTGGTCAGCAACTTCTCTATAATTACACTCATGACCAATGTTCCCTCTAAGGTGTGTGCGTGCGCACACGCATTGTGAAACCCGCGCACACAGCAAAATAAAATGCAAAATAAAATGCTCACAGGCTCAAGCTTATCATGAGTCACGACAGTAAATGAAGTAATTTCAAAAATATACCGTCACACAAGGTCTGACCATTTGTATCAACATACTCTATAGTCGCTCTTTTAAGTATTAATCCCTTCCGCCCGACTTCATTTGGACATGTTCATGCGAATTAAAAGTTATCTCAATGATGACGGATGTATTAATCTTCATAGAGTTTATTTGGAATGGGCAAATGCCAAAGATCGTAGGGAGAAATCATAATCATACTTAAATGAAAGGCACTTTCATTTAATGTTATTTTGATTATATTTTATTTTATTGAATTTTATTATTTTTATTTTATTCCTATTTTGTGAATGGATAAAATCACATATTAATCTTGATAGTCTATTTTAAATTGCTAAATGCTAAAAATTGTTTTGAGAAATGATAACTAAAATAGTCATTTTCAATTAATGTTATTTTTATTTTATTTCTTTTGTTGAATTTTATTTTACTATTTTTTATTTTATTCATATTTTTAGAATGGATAAAATGTTTCCTTTTTTAGGATATATAATACCGTAATGATCAAGCTATCACCTTATGGAAATAATATTTATAAGTATTTAATATTTATATATATATTATTTTGAAGATAATAGCGCTCAGAGAAAAGTTTGCACAATTTTTCACCATGAATCTAAATGTACGCATAACGAACATTTCTTACGCACACGAACTAAAAAAAATTAGAGGGAACATTGCTCATGACCACACTGTGGACAAATAAAACACCGTGACTAGTAAAGAAAACTTCAGCACCGTCTTCTTTTTTATAAGTAATCCAAATCACACCCTAGACAAACCATAGCAAAAACTGAAATGAATAAGGATTTGGAATGAGTATGTATTATTGGAGATTCAAAATGCATGTCTGATTGGTTGGATAAGGTAACATGAAACAAAAACCAGATTTAATTGGCTGATTTGACCTATGTTTCCTAATTTTGCCACGAGATGTCTCCCATAAAACTGGAGAGGACGAGGACTGGCAAAATTTTAATAGCGTTAAGTGCTAAACACTCGGTCAATGGCCTATGATGGCTGTTTTTTACGTCTAAATTGTTTTTTTTTCCATAAAAAATAATTATATATTTCCTTGATTTTTATCAGTTTCCTTGAGGTTTCAAGGTGTTCTGAATACTAATTTATATGTTAAATTGTCATAGAATATCTCCTCCTATCGAAAATGAACAAAGCATTAAAATGAATATTAACCGAAAAGTGTAGGTGTGGCTGTAAAGATTACAGTAATGTAGAAATGTGTGTGCACCCATTTTGGGTCTCCCATTTAACCCTTTATGGACGAGTCTGTAGCATATGCGGCCACTCTTGTTACCAGAATATATAGGTTTTATTGTTATTGAAAACTAAATATTTCAGTAACTAGTCACTGAAATGATACACATTTTGGGTTCCTTTCCCGACAACTAAATGACATCTATATATAAACACGTAGAAACATTTATAGAAACGAGGCATTGTAGTATAATTTATATTATTATTTCTGGTGGACCTTAAGGTACCATCCGTCGTTAAAGGGTTAAAGGTGTTTGTGGGGCAAGTGAAGATCATGAGTTTTTCAATACCTCACAGTACTATGGGGGGCACTGCTCGGTAGAGGAATCTCTTTAAATGGAGTGTGTAAGGACAGAGAGTATCCCCTAACCCAAGATGCTGCCTCCCTATATCCCACAACACTTGTGTTGAGCTGTGGGATCTATCGCCTAAATGCACATAATATATATGAAATAAACTAGTACCATTCATGCAATAAAAATGGGCTTAAACACTATCACCAGATGTCCCTTGCAGACATCAAAGTATCCAACCTTCTTTTGAAAGAATCAAGTGTATCTGAAGTCACCACTTCTTCTGTCAGACTTCCAAAACTTAATTACTCTATTTGTAAAACTATGTTTTCTTAAATTTGTTCTACATCTTGGCTTAAATAATTTCATACTATGACCTCTAGTCTGGTTATTGTGATCTTTAATGAAAAGAGAATCAAAATCTATCTTATCCAACCCTTTTATCATTTTATACACCTCTATCATATCACCCCTTAACTGCCTTCTTTTTAATGAGAACATGTAATACAATAAAGCATAACCTAACATGTTCATGTAATGTTACAAGATCTTGTAAATGACGCATTACCACAGGGGTCATTCCATGTCAGTTCAATGGTGAAAAAATGACCATCACCGACTTTTTTAAAAAATTGGCACACTTATAGATCTCTGAGAAAAAACAGAATGACGCGTTTCAACACTCTAGGTCATATGGTTCCAGAGATATGGCCCTTTGAATTTTGTAAAAAAAGGTCAATTTCCAAGGTCACCATATTTCAACATGAAATATCTTGGCTCCTATTGCACTTACAGAGACTATTTAAACACTATTTTAAAGCTTTTAACCCTTTAAGGACTAGTCCGCAGCATATGCGGTCACTCTTGCTACCAGAATGTATAGGTTTTATTGTTATTCAAAACTAAATATTTTAGTAACTAGTCACTGAAATGATACACATTTTTGGTTCCTTTCTCAACAACTAAATGACATCTATATATAAACATGTAGAAACATTTATAGAAATGAGGCATTGTAGTACAATTTATATTATTATTTCTGGTGGACCTTAAGGTACCATCTGTCATTAAAGGGTTAAGCAGATCTACAACTTTGTTTCTATTCATATTTTACCTCAGTGATAAAAAAAAAAAGTTGTTTTTATTTTTGACCTAAATGATCTTGTGTAGGTCATTTGATGTCATAACTGATTTTTTTCTCCTTTCACCCAATTTTGGGTACACATGTCTACCTTAACCTAAAACTAGTGATGGGACGATTAATCGGAATCGAAAATTGAAAGAATCAAGCATTTTTCAGGAATTGGAATCGGAATCGAGAGAATTGTACCATGATTTCCGATTTTTAAAACGATTCTTTAACTTTTAATAACAAAATTAATTAATTTATTATCTTTTCAAAAGAGAGGTGGCGGTAGCGAAAGTGATACGAAAGGAAAGCGGAAGGTGTGTGGGGGTTTTCGTTTAACGGTTCTCTTGAAGCCACCCTGGTGCTAAACTGGGAAAGGGCTGTTGGATGAAAAAAAAAAATCTTTTTAGGTAATAACTAATAAGTGATTACGATTACGAGCGAAAGATGACAACTTAAGTAACACTGAACATAGAGTATCAGAACTGACAAGTCGCCACATGCATAGTGAACTAATATATATAGTGGATAAATAGCCCAAAACCTCTCTATAAAATATAAATATTTAAAATTCAAATTTAAATGCCGTCAATTTCTTCGCGCCGGAACCGTTTCTTCAGTTGAAAGTGAAAGGGTATTCAGTGTTGGTGGTAATATATATTCACCAAAAAGAAATAGAATGCGAGCAGAAACAGGAGAGATGCTAATGTTTTTGCATTTTATTTTTATTGTATTGTAGCTATACATTAAAACATGTATATCCATGATGTGTAATCAAGAAGATTAAAATGAATTGTTACAACTTACAGTTGATTTTTATTTTTAAACCAATCTATTATAATTTATAATTTATATTACCATACTCATAATGTAAATAGTTAATCTTACCAGAGTAAAATATGACAATTTCCAGAAAAACAAGTTTAGAATTATATTTAAAAATATTGAGAATCGGAATTGAGAATCGTATCGGAATTGAGACTTTTTAGTAGTATCGGAATCGGAATTGTTAAAAATTTTGGTATCGTCCCATCACTACCTAAAACAAGATTTTTAGTGTTGATTAAGTTAGTATAGACACTACAGCCATTTCAGTGGACCATACCCACCTCCATTTGACCAAGTACCTTTTCCACCAAACTTTGGAGCACCGTATCTTTGGAACTGCTTGAGCTAGTGTTGAGAAAAATACCATTAGATTTTTCTTACTGAGATATATAATGTCTACTAAGTTTAAAAAAAATTGGTAATTATCTAACTTAACCTAACCCAGTTATTTGGTTGAATAAGTATCTGGCCCTATTATAATTTTTTTTTTTTTTTTTTTTGGATAATTATATAATATAGGTAATTTAAATTACATAATTAATTTATATGGACATTCAAAAGTGTGAAGAACTTCAAACCTGCTATCCTGTTTAAAGGTAAAGCTATGTACATATATAAGTACCTTATACTAGTCTATAGGTACTACCCTATAGAATAAGTTCAGTTTTAAGAGTTAGATGAGTTTTAATAGAATTACTTAACTTTATGTATTTATTCATTGTGTACAACAATATGTACCCATGTGAAAATACGGTAAGCTTATTTAAACCTTGGAGCAAGGATTTTTTTGGCATCTGTATTTATTCCAGTCTGTAAATCAAACTGCACATTTTTTCTCATTTTAGACCTCTGAAACAAGATCAGTAGGTCACAAATTTTGGGTGTCATCTAAGCAAAAATAGCTTTCAACAGGGTTGGATACAATGAATAATAATTGTATTTTTAATTAATTGATCCTAATTTCCATTAATTGTAATTGATTCAAAATAAAATAAAAATAAAGGTAATTGTAATTGATTTTAACTGATGTAATTGATCAATTAATGTCAATTGTTAAAAATTATACCCCTAGATCTGGCAGTCATACATCATCCAATGAAAATAAACCTTTGATAGTTTATTTAGTTATACTTAGATATATATATATATATTTTTATAGATATTTATTTATTTTAGATATATAGAATAGATAGTTATATTTGTGTAATTGTAATTGCAATTGATCTTGAAATTGTGAAGTACAATACTAACTGTAATTAATTTGAAGAAAAATAAAAAAATTGTAATTGTTTCCATTTTGTGTAATTGAACCCAACCCTGGCTTTTAAGCTATATATTTTTTTTTTCTTTTTAGATAAACATGGATTTCAGCAGTTTGAATATGGGCAGGTTCTGTTGTGACCCATTTAAAAAACACAAAGGAAAAGTGAAAAAAGGCATTTGTGCATTGACTAAAAATTTGATTGATCAAAATCCTGAATTGAAACTAATAAATAATCATAAAGCATGTGCAACCTGTCGAAATATACTAGCAAATCGTCCATCCCCAATGCCTGAATGTGAACCACTTGAAAAATCACCAGCCACCTCATCAAGTGCCCCATCTGAGCTAGAAACTGTTGGAGATGTAGTTGAAATGCAGTATGAGCTTAGTAAATTCAATGCTTCATTGGCCACACTTGATGAGACCCTAATAAAACCATGTAAACTATCTGACAGCGCTGGTTACGCAAAGAGAAAGTTGAGGAAAGTAGTAGTAGTTGTGAAAAGAAAGCTTGAACTTTCAACTAAACAACCAATTTCATGCAGTGACTCAGATGATACAGAATTGGAGATTCTTCAACAACTAAAAGAGAAATTTAATCAAGTGACAAGTCGAAGTGAAAAACTGACAATTCTTACTATCCTACCAAAAAGATGGACACAAGTAAAGATCAGCAAAGAATTTAAGTGCTCAGATTACATGGCTAGGCAAGCAAAGAGTTTGGTGAGGGAGAAGGGAGTGCTTTCAACTCCTAATTCGCGTTTGGGGAAACGCCTGAATAGTGAAACTGCTGCCAAAGTAATTGACTTCTATCATTCGCCAGATGTGAGTAGACAAATGCCAGGGTTGAAAGACTGTTTCTGTAAAAGGAGCTGATGGTAGGTGGGAAAAAAAAAACAAATAAAATATATTGTAAATACCTAATAACTGCCTTTTTTAAATATAAAGTTATGTTGATGCCTCTTTTTTCATGGTTTCACCCAGCTAGACAAGAATTGGTTCTTATAACTCAATTGATAAAAATAAAGGAATAGGTTATTTTAATATACATATTTAAAGGCAAATTGTCTTAAAAATAGCAGACATTATAGATCTCAGTGAGACAAATCTAATGGTACTTTTCTCAACACTAGCTCAAACAGTTCCAAAGAAACGACACTCCAAAGTTTGGTGGAAAAAGGTACTTGGTCAAAATGGAGGTGCAGTGGCGGTCCTAGCTTACATGACGCCCTGGGCGAACCTCACCTTCAGCGCCCCCCCCCCCCCTGTTCGCCAACACACACACACATTCGAACCCCCAAAATAAAGGACAGACATAACTCTTTCACAAAATAACTTTTTATTGGACTAATTGTTGGAACTTCAGAACCAAAACAAAGACTCAAATTTCTGAATTTTACAAATCCTTCATCACGTAAATAGAATAACTCACTTAAGAGAATGTAATTATGATACTATGAACAGGAAAAATACAAATTAAATTGCACAACTGCCATAAATAAACTAGAGAATCAAATTTCTAAATTGTACAAATGCTCTATCACATAAATAGAATAAGACACTTAAGAGAGGGTAATTATTATGCTACACTTTGAACAAGAAACAAATAAATTGCACCACAGCACAACTGCCATCTAAAGCCTGACTCTTCTTACCTTCCTTGATGCAAAGTCATGAATTAAATCATCATATGAAATCTGCTCAGCAATTGTATGATTTATACTGATGATGGCCAGACCGGTAAGGCGTTCCTGTGACATAGTTGACCTCAGGTAGGATTTGATGAGCTTCAGCTTTGAAAAGCTCCTCTCTGCTTCAGCAACAGTGACTGGAAGAGTAAGACCAATTCTGAGAGCAGTCCACAAATTTGGATATATTTCAGAGAGCTCCCTTTCATGGATAAATGTCAGCAGTTCAAGCAAGGATATGGTCTTTGATGGCAAGTCAGGCAAGTTCTTCAGCTCCTGTGCAAGCTCTCTGCCATCCAAGTCAGATTGTCCCTTAAAGTGTAGTGTAGTACTAAGGTTCACACATTGTTCTGTCAGCTCCTCAAATGTGAGATTTTGGAAATGTGTCAGCACTCCACACTTCTCTCCACAATTTCCAACGTGGAAAATCTTTCCTGAATGGCTGATGTTGCAGCATCAACCACTACATTGAAAAATGTCACCTCCAGCTTCTTCAAAGCATCAATCAAGGGCTCATCAGATGCTTCATAGGAGAAGTGCCGCTTTGTGGACCTCAGCCGTTTTTGTTTTAACACAGCCTCCACATTCATTTGTTCACAGATATCTGTGGCTGCCATTTGTGCAGCCACAAAACCTGTTGCCCTGTAATTGTGAAGACCTCTCTCTGTTTTTTTTACGAGATTTACTGCAACATCAACGTGCATGCTAGGAGACTGCATCTGCTTGCTCACATGCTGAATTTGGCACAACAGGTCATGCCACACCACTGAACAAATGGTGAAGTGGTATGACCCAACCTCCTCTGACAGAGATTGAGCCTCGACCTTTATTACAGAGTCTTTGGTGTGGTCCCTCACCTCGATCAGTGCATCTCTCACTGCAGCTGCCTGATATCTCAGGGGCTCCACACCCTTGATCTTGCTTTCGCACCTTGTATCAGACCACATCTTCAATGTGATGTTCACATGTTTTTTCAAAATGGCCCATCGTTGTGTGGAGGCTGAAAACAAGTTGTAAAGCTTCTGCAAGATGCCAAAGTAACTTGTGGCATCAATAGATCCCTTAGCAGCATCGGCCACAAGCAAATTCAGAGAATGAGCCCCACATGGAACAAACAGAGCTCTGGGATTAATTTCTAGGAGCCTGGATTGAACACCCTTGTTTTTTCCCCTCATGTTGGCCCCGTTGTCGTATGATTGTCCTCTACAGTCCATGAAAGGAACTTTTAGCTCCTCCAGTCTCTTCAGAATCAGAGATGCCAAATGTTGACCAGTGGACTCCTCTGCCTCCAAAAACCCTATGAAATGTTCCTTTATATGGGGCTTCCCCTCCAGTGACACAACCCGAATCACAACTGACAACTGTTCAGTGTGGCTGATATCTGGAGTGCAATCTAGAATTATTGAAAAAAAACTTTGATTGTTTGATGTCGCTCACCATTGCTGAAATGGTCTTGCTGCTCGACAAATCAATGAGTTCGTTTTGTATGTGGTGGCCGAGGTAGCTGGTGTGACTGGAGGTCCCTTTTTGGACACGGTTAATGTGCTCTTGCATTATAGGATCAAATTGTGCCATCAGTTCAACTTCTTTCAGAAAATTGCCATTTGATGGTGAGAACAATTTTTCTGTATGTCCCCTCAGTGCCAAATTCCTAACTGCCAGAGAATGCACAATAGCAGTGAGACGTGTCAGCACCGCTCTCCATCTCAACTTCTCAGCCTCCAGAAGTGCCATCTCCTGCTTGTCAATGGTCTCCCCCTTTCTCATCCTCACTGCCAGTTCTTTCCAGATTTTCATAGAATTTAGGTGTTCTGAACTGTTGTCATGTGATGTGAGCAATGAGCTTGCATGCTTCCAGTCCGAGAGTCCCAAACTTGTTAAATTTATTTTCCTCTTGGAAAATAATGTACAACAGAAACAGAAAAGGCTTGTTTTTTAAGGAATAGACCAACCAACTTCTGGTTATATTTTCCCCACTAACCAATGACTTCCTGAAGTATTGATGGTGGAAACTTCTTCCATCACTGTCATTTCTAGGGAATACAAAGTCAGATGGTACTTGACTTGGTCCCCTGGAAACCAGTTGTGTCTGAATTCTCTCAGTCAGAACTGAAGGCCAGTTAGCAGGGTCGGTGGACAGAGACTCATCCTCAGGAGGCGATTCTGCTCCAGGCCTTTCTAATAGAAAGAACAAGAGCATTACTCATTAGTATATACACCTAAGTTAGATAACACATTATTCACAGCACTTTGTTATGGTGGTGGTGTTATGGAATTATGGTGGTGAAACACCACACATACCCAGTAACCCAGACCCAGTGATAATAACATTATAATTTATAACTGTTTGCAAAATGCTTTGCAGGGATGTACACACATACACATACACACACACGCACACACTCACAGACATATGTGCACACAAACTCACCTGAAGAGTCCTGCCGGGGAGAAGTAGAAGCAAATGGGTCTTCATCCTCAGGATCAGACTGCATTTGTGGAGACATATGTGAGGCTGAGGAGGTAGATGGCTCCTCAGCCTCAATAATGGCAGAAGTAGACGGCTTCTCATCCTGGCTAGTGGCAGAGGGTGTTCCAAAATATTTCAAAAGTGCCCTGCAAATAGTAAAATAGAACATAACAGACCAATGCATGAATAGGCTAGTACAATTAATTTAACATGTTATTAAGCACAATTTATTAAACTTTTAGAATAGGAAACAAATGAATAATACAACCTCCTTAGTTAATGGCTAATTATATACATAATAGTACACTTCAAATGACTCAGAAAGCTATATCACAAAATAGCAGTGCAATATAGCAGTGAAGAGTAGATGACATAGCTCTATACCTTTATCTTTTGCTCGTTTCTCCTCTTCTTCTTTCCTCTTTTTTTCTAAACTGAGCACCTGATAGCTTTGACCTCTTCTTATCCATTTGCGGTTATTTGACAGACCTTAGTGGCTTAGTGTGAAGATTCGTTCTGTAATAAATAATATACATTTCACTATTTAACCAAACCCAGAAAAATAACATTACATATGTTAAAGTATGGGCCTTTATTCCCAATAATATTAATCTGGAAGCATTTTGCATTGTTTAGGTCTTTATGGGAAGGTTTATGGAAAATGCAATAGATGGTTTTTTATTAATAAAAATATATTTATTGATCTTTTATTATTTATTTTATTTTATTTTTTTTTTTATTTCTTTCTTTATTTATTTATTCTTATTTTTATTTTTATTTTTTTTGCAGGCGCTCATGCCGCCCCTCCACAAATGCCGCCCTGTGCGGCTGCCCATATTGCCCATATGAGGAACCGCCACTGTGGAGGTAGGTATGGTCCACTGAAATGGCTGTAGCGTCTATACTAACTTAATCAACACTAAAAATCTTGTTCTAGGTTAAGGTAGACATGTGTACCCAAAATTGAGTGAAAGGAGAAAAAAATCGGTTGTGACATCAAATGACCTACACGAGGTCGAAGGTCAAAAATAAGATCAACGATGGGGATAGGATTGTTAGTACCATCGTCTATCAACATGATGGTACTCCTTGTCACTATGCCAAAATTGTTCAGGATTATCTAAATGGACGTTTTCCAAATCGCTGGATCGGACGCGGAAGCAACAGACCTTGGCCAGCGAGATCACCAGATTTAACCCCTTTAGATTTCTTTGCATGGGGCTTTATCAAATCGCACGTCTATCAGATGAAGATTACGAGTCTTGAAAACTTACGTACACGTATATGAACTGCTGCAGATAACATAACCCCGCAAATGCTCCAGAATGTGTTTAGAAATGCTGCGGAACGATTTGAGCTGTGCAGGGATACTGATGGGCATCATGTCGAATCCTACTCTTAATTATTTAATAAATGTTACCTTTATCATTTTATGATTGAATTCCATATAATTTCCAAGTGCTTCACAAAAATAGATCCTGACTTTATGTACACCCTGTATAATAGCTATAAACAAAACATTACATGTGCATATTAAATTTTTTGCATTATAATATTGATTTCAAGTGTAACAAAATGAGCATTCTTTGAGATAGTCAAATTAAACCAAAAATTATTTTGTGACCAAATGAATTCCAAATGATTTAATGGGCCCATTGATCTCCAATTTTTAGGGAGTTGTGCTTCTAGTTTCTACTATCAAAGGTGAATATCTACATTTTGTTTTTATGCTTCAGCTTTAGTTTAGGTATATTCCTACTTAATAGTACCGTAGCGTATCATTTTAAAATTCATACCTTTGCGTTTCATGATCCAACTTTGGAGCTTTTGATGGGCTTGGGATCTCAATTTCTAAACTTGTTTCTAGCTTTCATTTTAAAGAATGACGTGCTTTTTCTATTGTTTGAATAGCTTTTTCTTTTCTTGAGGAACCCAAACCATCTGAAATTTTTTTATTAATAAATATTTGACTCCATTTGATATATATATGGACAATAATAATTAATATGTCAACATATTAATTTCATAAGTTTAATAAGTTTAATAAATTTAATACATGTCATATTAATTTCATTAAGTTTTTCAGCAACTGCTGAAAAACTGTCTTGAAAGTAAGTGCATTATAAATAAATAATATAATTGTATTATAAATATTATAAATATAAAAAGTACCTATCATTAAATACTTACGCTTCTTCACTGGAGTCACAGCAAGACTTTCGAGAACTTGAGAAACCTCTTCTTTGACATTACTTGATATACTTGGATCATATTCATCGCTTTCTGAAATAACATTCTCGGAAGACTGATTGTGATCAGACTCTTCACTTTGTGATGTTGATAGCAACTCTGGTCTCTGGGTCAATAATTTTCTACAGTTGCTACATAGTACAGTACTTATTCCTTTGTAGTTTCCATTTACATCAATCATAAAGTGATTGGCTGATGGTTCTTATATCCTTGTGTATCTTTTTCTTATGTTTTTGTAAAGGATCATCACAGTATCTAACCATTTTCATTACTAAAAATACACAATTGTAAATCTCAAAAATAAGATATGTTCTGACTCAAAATAAGCATAATTAACAAACATTTGAGAGAGAGAGAGTGCATGAATATGAGTTATACATAGGATATAAATATATCATTTGTAGGCTAGTTCTCTATTTTAGTCAGCGTAAAAATATCAAAATTTCAATGTACATTGTACAAATGCCAATGTACATATTTTTTCAATTTTTAAAATATTTTGCAACTTGATACCCACATTTTTTATTGTTTGTATCTTTTAACAATTAATGGACGTTTAATATATGAAAAAATTTTTTTGGGGATTTCATTGTCTAGTCAGGGTGGGAGTCAAAAATAAAAATAAAAAAAAAGGGGGAGAAATTTTTATTATTGTTCTACACATTTGAATGTGGTATCATTTAATAGATCTCTTCATGCTGATTCTAAAAATATATAGTTTTATAGGTCTACAAGATGTTTGGGAATTATTGCCCATTAAAGTTAGGTGGTAAAGTGGGGGCCCATATCTCAGAAACTATGTGTCATAGAACTTTTTTATTTGGACCAGTGAAATCAGCACCCAGAAGAACCCCATATGTTAATTTTCATTAAAATCTGGGTCGGAGTGGTGACAAATTATATAATTTTTGGGTGATTTGTTCTGGAATGCCCCAAAAGCTAAATTATACTTTGATATAATTTTAAGAACATGAGAAGTATAGGGGTATAAGGATAATTCAGAGCTGCCAATACAAACTGTGATGTCTCATTCCATAGTACTAGAACTGAATCAGACTGCAGAATATGCTTGAATTATTTTCCACTTGTGTTACACGAGGGGTTTTCCCATAATACACTCATGCCTGATGCATTGGGTGAAAGTTTAACTCAAAATATTTGTGCCTGATGTGTTGGGCAAATGTTTTATCTAAAAATACTCACGCTCAACAATGTAGCACAAAAGCTCGAGCTAAAATGAAAATTTTTGATGAAAATTAAAGTAAATTTTCTTTTTGAAGTGCATCAGTATTTAGCATGAGAATTTTTAATATTGTGTGAAGATTTTGGTAAAATTTAGTCACAGTAATAAGTTTTTTAAGACTTCAAAGTAATGACCTAATCCTAACCCAATTTGATATTGAATAACTTACTTAAGGTGTAAATTACCTACAGTATAAAATTCATTATTGTGAATGATATTAGCCAAACTTTAAAATATTATATGTACATGGAACTTTCACAGTTCGGAAAGCGAGAATTTTGCTTTAAATGGAATAAGAGAAAAATAGATACTTTCCTGAATGAAAGAGTTTGTAAATTGTGTAAATAATGTACCTAGTTATATTTTAACTTGTTACATAAACTACAGTACTTCAGTAGCTTTGTAAATAATTTTGTTAATTAACATTTTTAAAATTTATATTTTGCAAAATGTGATTAGCTATAAAATATGGCTTTGGATCATTTATGACAGACATAACCTCAATAGGCCTGAGTGGCTTCATGTTTGCCAAATGTAATGCGAGAATTTTGCAGATTTTACAGTCTAGAAACTATATAAAGAATACCAACTATTTATAAACCTTCCCTCAAACCACGCTTTTTTTTTTCCAAGACCCATTCATTAGAATGTGTTACTCCCAACTAAACTTAACCTTTCTGCTATTTACAAGATTTCTCTCTAATTAAAAAATTTATCGAGTCTTTTCTAAAGCTGTTCAAAGTACAGTAGACTCGCAACTTAAGCAGATTTTTCTTGCGCAGTTTCAACTATACGTGGGTTATAATTTTACAATTTTGGTGCTTTAAATCACTATATATTGTAACTCTGTTATACATATAACATACCTATAACACAAAAGTGATGCAATTGGCAATGTTGAATTCCTTCCAGCATGCCATAACACTCTTGTTAGTGCCATCCTCCATGGCATTGTGAATGCAGACAAAGGTGAGTCGTGTGTAGGGGATTTTTTTTTGGTTTCTGACTTTATGGTTTTTGGCCTTTTGTGGGGTCCCAGGAATATAACCCCCGCATAAGTTGTGAGTCTACTGTACTACTATTTTCCACTGCAGCTAGTAAATCATTCCAAAAATTCATTACCCTAAAACTGAAGAAATATTTATATAATTAGATCTAATCTACAATTCTTTTTCCCAATTTTGCAGAGTATTATTTTCAAGTCTGGTGACTACCACTTAACTTTATAAAAATTTATTGAATTTTTTCTTTAAAACAAAAAAACATTTGTCAGGCTGTGGGGGTTTAGTGTACTTAGAATTCTAACTTGTGCTTGTAGGCATAATTGTACTCCATGGTACGGTAACTTTATTCTAATTATCTTGGACATGTTCTTTGTACCATACTTAGAAACACTGTTGATATTAGCAAGAATTTCCCTACTATGCTACGTCACTTTGCCTACTGCCAACTTTAGCTGAAGTGTTATCCTATTTATACATTTTGTGCTATTTATTTTGCTATACATTTTGTGCTATTTTCCTATTTGGGCTTAACGCATTCATTAGTAGCCCATTAATCATGTATAATACTATCTAGGACTTGGAAGTTGCCAAAAAATCACTGTTGATAATTGCTGTCATTTTACGTGATGATAATCGCGATATTGATGATATTTGATGATTGAATGAATCCATCCATATGGCTGATTGCCTCCAACATCAGGAGCTGCCTCAAGGCCACAACAGTGGAGATGCTGATGTTCCTGAATGGTAATTCTGAAGTTGTTTCTCAGCAGTAGTAAGCAGTTGGAGCTGGAACATTGTGAAACTTAGTTTACATCAAAAACTTGTTAAAAACTTTTCTATGATGATTATCGTTTTCTGAAAAATGGCAGTGATTATCACCAATTTTTCTGCGGCGATCAATTATCACGATATTGTGATTATTGCCAAGCCCTAATACTATCAAATTAATGATGAATGACAATTCATTCTATTTCACATTGCACTTGAAATCTGGCAAAATCTCTTTATTGGATGTATCAAAAATGGTTCAAATAGCATCAAAAAGTCTATCAGACAGAATGAAATCTCTTCTTAAAATGCAAAAATTTCCAGGAGAAGCCTGCAGAACCTCACTTTGCTGAACCCCTAGGTACACCTCCAGCTGTGGATCCCCAGTTCCTGTACAGCTGAGGGATAAATGGGCATCCTGGCTGGACTGCTCACAGGGTAGATGGGTCATTCCATGTCAAATCACACACACAAGGGCAAAAAAAATGTCAACCATCTCCAATTTTGTTTATACTTAGTACACTTAAGGACCCTTATGAGAAATATAGATACCCAAAATTTCAGACCTCTGTAACCTCAGGGTGCCGAGATATGAGGTCACAAAAGTTGACCTTTTGACCAGATTTTTTTAAATTTAATATATCTAAATTGTCATATCTCGGCTTCTACTGGACCGATTTACTTCATTTTTGTCATTTTAAAGCATGAAAGGAGTAGAATATTTTGTCTATCTTGAAATATATCTCATAAATGATTCACAAAAAAGTTATAGAAGTTGGAAATATTTGAACTTGAGTAAAAAAAATATATCGTCTCCGATTTTTAAAATTGTTGTCCCAAGATACCTCTATCCAAGCACAATATTGTGTAAAAATTTCATTATTCTCTGGCAAATACTTTAGAAAATATAGCACTTTCAGTGTGATGAATTTAAAAAAAATATTAAAAAAATGACAGAAAATGAAAAATCATTGCTATTCCTATGGAATGATGTGGAGTAACTTTTATTTTTGAAAGTATAGCACTATGACAAATAAAAGAACTAATTGAGAGCTGTAAATTTGACACGTCCTATTAGGTATACCTATTTTTGTATCTGTTATTTGTATGCAAACATTAACTCCTAGTACAAATAACTGTTTTATGTGTACATGTACTTTTTCTTTTTTTCAGATCTTTTAGGAAACTATAAAATAAATCATCTATATGTAATATATTCAGAAATTCCTAGCCAGGTACCTATTCTATTTCAATTAGGAAATTTTGAAATGGATTCGCTTAATTTAAAAAGAAAATGTGCTGATCCTTTCAATGAGCATCGAGGGAAATGGCGAACTAAGCGACTAAGAGTAGTTCCACCTGAAATAATCGTTAAGCGGCCTGATCTTCAATTAACTGCAAATCATAGACTATGTAATCCGTACAGAATTCTTGTTGGTAAAATATTAAAAGAAAATACTGAAAATTCAAACAGTGACTTATCTCATCCCTCTTGCTCTGTCATATCCGAAAGACCACTTGAACTTGTCATCAGGGTCAGGCTCAAGTTCAGTGTCTCAAACAGTAAATTTTGAATGTGACGCTGAATAGCTCATTAAAAGAAATAGGAGAGAGAGTCCAGTTAAAAATCAAAAATTAGATACTCAAAAGGTATATGGACTGAAAAAATTTAAGCAAGTTAAAGATATGTTCAAAAGAAAAATAGAAGTTGCTAGTGGGAAAACTATAGTTGAAGAGGAAGAAACATCACAGGAAGAAAAGGATTATAAAGAAATTTTAGACCAGCTAAAAGAAAAATTTAATGATTCAAGCACTAAAAGAAGTGAAAAAATTAAAATTTTAACAGTTCTGCCCAAAAGCTGGAGTATAAGAAAAATATGCCAAAAATTCAATACTACCAAGCACACTGCATGCATTGCTAAGAAAATAGTAGAAAGCTCTGGAATTTTGTCAGAACCAAATCCAAAATCTGGAAAGTTCTGGAAATGGGAATAGAAGATTCAGTTAAAAAATTTTATTTAAATGAAAATGTAAGTAGATTAAGGCCGGGTAAAAAAGATTTTGTGAGTGTTATTAACGAACAAGGTCAAAGGGAACATAAACAGAAGCACCTCCTTCTCTGTAACTTAAAAGAGGCATATGAGGCCTTTAAAAATAAATACCCAAGGATGAAAATTGGATTTAATAAATTTGCCTCGTTAAGGCCTAAACAATGTGTAATTGCGGGCGGATCTGGTACGCACTCAGTATGTGTTTGTTATCCACCAAAACCTAAAACTTAGGTTCATTGGGGCAAAAATTGGTAAAATTACAGAGCCTAAAATCAGTCACATCCGCCAATTGTTACCTTCCCTAATGTGGAATCCTCCCTCGTGAGTATGTTGCCTAATGGAATGTAATTTCTGCGGTGATACCACCTATTTAACCACTCGGCTCCAAATGTTATTCGATGAAAATTATGTTTACAACATTCAATTCAAAAAATGGACCAACACAGATAGGTCAAATTTAGAATTGATGCAGTTGTCTACAGATGATTACATAGAAGAATTTTGTGAAAAATTGAAGCAGTATCAGGTAATAATAACAATAATTTAATAACACTTATTGAACATATCATGTATAATTATTACAAAATCATATAAAAATAAATCTTGATGTTGACAAAATAACCTTGTACTAGAATATCATTTGAAAAATCCAATGAAATAAAAGGCTGAATTTTAATTAGTTTTAACAAAAAATAATATATCTACAAGCCCTTCTAAATTCTAATTTACATACTTACTTTCAGATCCATGATTTCCTAACAAATATGCAATCAAACTACTATCAGGATAAGAAAACATCATTGGAAAACGATGAAGTTTTGGCTGTATGCGACTTCTCAGAAAATTATTCAGCTATTCTCCAAGATGAAGTTGTTGTTCCATTGGAACAACCAAATGACTACTATTCATCCATTCATTCTATATTTCAAGGCCCAAGGAAATCTAAAGAACTTAAATTTTGTAATTATTTCAGAATGTAATGACCACAATGTTGTCGCGTTCATCTTTTTCAACCCACCTGTAAATTTATAGAAGAAAAAATTCCATTCATAAAATTTTTTTTATTTTTTGGATGGATGTGCTGCCCAATACAAAAATTGTAAAAATTTCCTTAACCTCTGTTACCATAAAAAGGATTTTAATTTGGAGGTGGATTGGAATTTTTTCACTACAAGTCATGGAAAAGGACCATGCGATGGATTGGGGGGCACTATTAAAAGATTAGCTGCAAAAGCAAGCCTCCAAAGACCATATGATAACCAAATAATAACACCCCAAATTTGTTTGAATTTGCTAACTGTAACATTAAAAACATAAATTTTAAATTTTTAACAATTGAAGACCATCAAAGAGAAGAAGAATTTTTAAAAGACCAAAATTCAAAAGCCAAAACCATTTCTAACTAAAATTGCACCATGTGAAACCTGTTTCACTTTCATCAATTACTGTTAAAAGATATTCACATCTAATGAGTCAACAATCGTAAAAGTAACCGAGGAAGAGGAAATGATAGAAGAAAATGATATAAATGGTTTTGTTGCTATAGATTATGATGACCACTGGTGGTTATCATATGTTTTGGAAAAATCAACAGAATCCAGAGAGGTGAAGGTGTCATTCTTACACCCTCATGGTCCCAATCCTTCGTTTTTATCCCCAACATCCAGATATTTTGACAATAAGATTTTCAAGTCATCAGAAAAGTCGATGTAATGACGAAGAAATGGGAGTGTGTACAATTTAGTAAAAGAAGATACCAAAAGTCTCTAAATCTCATAAGAATTACTTCAAAGAAAGATAACCTAAAATACCTATTTAAATTTAGAATTTTCAAATTAACAACCATCTAACCCATGCTATATACCAATAATTTAATGTAATCACTAGCAATTGCTTTCATAATTTCTCTATTTAATTTCAGATTGTCAATAATTTTTCTTATGTAACAAACTTTAATTATTTTTACAGATTAACAACAACTAAAGGGGATCACAAAATTTTACAAGACAAGATGTCTCTTTTCAACTGGGCTGATGAAAATAATATTAAATTCAATTCAAATAAATTCAAACATGTTATTCTTCTAGAATAAATGCTAAAATTACTAGAAAGTACCACACTCAAAACAAATTAATTAGTTTTTATATATGTTTGGAAAATTTTAGAAAAAATCTCCCCTACATAGACAAAAATAGGTACACCTATAGGTGCCAAATTTAAAGCTCCAAATTAGTTATTTTATTTGTCATAATGCTGTATATACTTTCAAAAAAAAAGTTACTCCACATCATTTTTCATTTTCTGTCATTTTTTTATATTTTTTTTAAATTGTCACACTGAAAGTGCTATATTTTCTCAAGTATTTGCCAGAGTATAATGAAATTTTTACACAATGTTGTGCTTGGATAGAGGTACCTTGGGACAAAAAAACTAAAAAAAAGATGATATTTTTTTTTTTATTCAAGTTCAAATATTTCCAACTTCTATAACTTTTTTATGAATCATTTATGAGATATATTTCAAGATAGACAAAAGATTCTACTCGTTTCAAGCTTTAAAATGACACAAAATGAAGTAAATCGGTCCAGTAGAAGCCGAGATATGACAATTTAGATATATTAAATTTTGAAAAAAATCTGGTCAAAAGGTCAACTTTCGTGACCTCATATCTCGGCACCCTGAGGTCACAGAGGTGAAATTTTGGGTATCTACATTTCTCTTAAGGGTCCTTAAGTGTACTAAGTATAAACAAAATTGGAGACACGACATTTTTGGTGTCTGATTTGACATGGAATGACCCAGATGAGACATGGAAAAGACCAGCTAAGGAGGACAATGACAGGAGAAATGGGAGTTCCAGCACTCTCTCTTGCGTGATGTAGGGCTTGGCAATAATTGCCGATATCGTGATAATTGATTGACGCAGAAAAAAATCAGTAATAATCGCCACCATTTTTCAGAAAATGATCATCATAGACAAATTTTTAGTTTTTGCTGTTAAATTTTATAATTTTCAACAAATTCAGCTGTGAAACTGTGTGATAATGTTTTTCTGTTAATATCAAAGCAAAAATAACGCTGATTGTTATATGCTACTATATTCTATGATTGAATTATATGTTTTTTAATCAGTTTCATAGAATCAGCAGTGATTATTGTTCATTCATTTCACAAACAAATCTACAACAAGAATCTAGATTCTGAAAGTAAAAGAGAGAAGGGTGAGTATTGATCTCGTGTCATGCTGAGCCAAGTACTGTATTTTATGCCCCATAAGACGCCTCAAGTGGTAAGATGCACCCTATATTTAGCAAAGAATACTGTATTTTTTGGTGTATAAGATGCACTTTTTTTTTCCAAAAAAAGGGCTCTCAAAATCACCCTGCATCCTATACACTGAAGGTCATAATATTACTTTATATGGGCTAGAAGAACTGATAGATTTTTACAAAAATTCATCATTGCTTAGTCCCTCCTGACTGTATATTGGTTTGGCCAATTTTACATGTAAGTTTCTACTCTTCCCAACCCACTGATAACAAGAAAAACAGTACGTATTGCATAATGATTTACTTTTATGTTTCATAACATATAGTATAGTTTCCTGTATACTTAATACTATTTTCTTATATATAATGAGTATGGGTGAAAGAAAATGTATCACCATACTTTTGATGGAGGGCTTAACAAAAGTCAGCCTCACTGGTAGAAAATTAGACATTTTCTGACAACTAGGCAGTTGGTCATAATTTTTTTCCTGAAAAAAGGCCTTGAAAATAGGGGTGCATCTTATACAAAGGTGCGTCTTATACACTGAAAAATATGGTATTTAAGAAAAAAAATATTTTGAAGATTTATCAGCCTGACAAAAAATATATTCCCATAACTTTTTAAAAGAACATTAAACAAAACAATAACATATGCCCTGAAGTGATTTTGGAGACATTTTTCAGGAAAAAGTAGCGTCGTATGAGGTGTAAAATATGGTAATATAGCATGGCTGTTAACCACTGTGAAGCAATGACATGAACAAATCATGCATGCAAGCATTGTTTGCAGCTAGCTGCTACAACTGCATGCCTTACACAGCCATGTTATGTCACACACACATAGCAGATATGGATGGATTCATTCAATCATCAAATATCATTAATATTGTGATTATCATCACAGAAAATGGTGGCGATTATCATTGGTGATTTTTGGTGATTTCCAAACCCTAGTGTGATGTCCACCCCACGAGTACTTTCCCTGGTTGATCAGTGTCTACAATCTTATACAGGCCTATATTTCATAATTCTCATTCATATTTTACTTTTCAGATTTGCAAATGATGTCATTTCATGGTTTTCCTTCCTTATCAACTGTAGTATTAAGTATTGTTTTAGCTTATTTATCATATTCATTATGGACAATGATCCAGTTGTTGTACCTCAAATTGCACAAAACCTAAGAACTGCCTTAGACCAATTCTTGAAGAAAATCCAAAATTTCAGGTAGGTCTTCAGCATATTGTTGAAAAACAGTGTCAGTCATTGCACATAGTAATTTCTTCTCAGTTCCATTGTCTATAGCAATAGTTACATAAGGGGCATAAACTTAAAAGTCGAGTTTAGTAATTGGACCCATTGCAGGCTTAGGTCATTGGCCGACAGACTTTGACTTTCTTTGGATGCTGTACTGCCAAATGTAGGACTATCAATAAAATGTCAGAAAATTCGAGTAAAGAAAGAGGAAGTATGGCAGGAAAACCATGTGGAAGGAATATTAAGTGATTAGTAGTATGAAAGTTGGGTGATTGTGGATGTCTGGATTATTTTAAATAGTTTCAAAGTAAATTTATGAAATTAAAAAAAAAAAAATTATATATATATATATATAAAAATATAACCTTTGGTTAGTTTCTGTCTGAATTGTTCATTCTGATGAAGGTCAAGATTTTCACTCCACCTTAGGCCTACAGTTTAACCTGGAATCTGAACCATGCCCCACCAGCAGCCCAGCATCTTGACCACTAGGCCACCCAGGGTACCCATTTATCCACCAACCACTTTCTTTATTGTGTGGAAGGATGAACAACTGGGTTTTGCTGCGCGGGCTGCTGTCACCAGGTCTCAATCCTGGGGCTGATGGATTCAGTCAGCAACTCTAGCCACTACACCACATATATATAATATATATATATATATATATATATATATATATATATATATATATATATATATATATATATATATATGAAAATTATTTCACGAAAGTAACACGTGAAAAAAAATAAATATATATATATATATATATATATATATATATATATATATATATATATATAAAGGGTGATCCAGAGAAATGGGACCCAAAAGAAACCCCTGTAACTCTTAAAGTATAAGTCCTTTTATAAAATCATACGCATCATTCGAAAGAGGATAGTTACAAGATTGTACAGGATTGTATAGGTTTTCACAATACAAGACAAGATAAGATACAAAACAAAATAAAAGTGTTAGTTAAAACTAACCCTTCAAGATGACTGCATGGACTGTGGAACAGCTGCGTTTCATAACTGAGCAATATTATGAGCATGGAAGAAGTGTAGTTTCAGTTCAAAGATCTTTCAAGACAAATTTTCAGATGTCAAAATCACCTTCTAAGAGCTGAAACTACACTTCTTCCATGCTCATAATATTGCTCAGTTATGAAACGCAGCTGTTCCACAGTCCATGCAGTCATCTTGAAGGGTTAGTTTTAACTAACACATTTATTTTGTTTTGTATCTTATCTTGTCTTGTATTGTCAAAACATATACAATCCTGTACAAACTTGTAACTATCCTCTTTCGAATGATGCGTATGATTTTATAAAAGGACTTATACTTTAAGAGTTACAGGGGTTTCTTTTGGGTCCCATTTCTCTGGATCACCCTTATATAATATACACACAAGGTGTCCGAGAATTATCTGTACAATTTTTGGCTGTTATTAAAAGTCAACCATGAAGTGTAGAAATTCCAGTGTTGTCCCATTTTACAGAGAATCTCATTAAGTTTTTTCTGATACAAGTTTTGACAAGTTTTTTAGAAATTCCAGTGTGTCCGAACATTATCTGTACAATTTCATCTTTTAATAAAATTCTTGATAACACACGTAAAATTCTTAAACAAGATTATTTAGAATCTGTATTTTCAAAAGTTTCTTTTATTAAAGTAACGTTGTTACAAACATTCGGTATGTGCACCATCAGGTGCATACACACAGACATTGATGATTTAAAAGCAAGAATCACAGCTGCTATTGAGCGAATTGATGTGGTGCTGCAGCGTACATGGCAACATTTGGATTATCAATTGGATGTTTTGCGAATCACTGATGGTGCACATATCGAATGTTTGTAACAACGTTACTTTAATAAAAGAAACTTTTGAAAATACAGATTCTAAATAATCTTGTTTAAGAATTTTACGTTTGTTATCAAGAATTTGATTAAAAGATGAAATTGTACAGATAATTTTCGGACACACTGGAATTTCTAAAAAACTTGTCAAAACTTGGTACAGTATCAGAAAAAACTTAATGAGATTCTCTGTAAAATGGGACAACACAGGAATTTCTACACTTCATGGTTGACTTTTAATAACAGCCAAAAGTTGTACAGATAATTCTCGGACACCCTGTATATATATATATATATATATATATATATATATATATTTAATATATAACACATGCACACTGGCTTGAAAGATATTAAATTTGTTCAAATTTGGTGAATTTTGTTTCTGTGACCAGTAATTATTTACTTTTAAATAAAAGTTAAGCATAATGTCGAAAGTCACCCTTGCTGTACAGAATTAGCTGGGTCTAGGTAATAGTTGGATGGCAGACTGTCCTCTACATCTAGATTATGTAGTGACCCCATGGTTCAGATTCCATATAAAGCTGTAGGTCTCCTCCATCATATGACCTTCGATGTTGTGTGAAAGGTTAAACAACCCCATCATTACATTCAAGCTACCCTATTTTTGTTCACAAAGCGAAGATTGTAGTAAATTCTTGTAACTTTTTATCATCACAACCATCATAAACTTTCAGGAAAAATTCCATTAATTGGAAAGGCACTGTTCTAATTATTGCATACACTAAGAGCATTTGATATTTGTAGTCAGTAATTTGGTACAGTAGGTTTTTATTATGAAATTCAAGTTGTTTGGCGTGCTATGATAGATCTACAAATATACTGGTAATCTTAAGTTTCTAATTAGTTGGATATGCCACCACAGCTGAATTAGGTTGATTAATTTGTGTTGTAGATGTATGGTTTTAAAGTTTGTAGCTACCTTGGTTACTTATGTGGAGGTGTGCGTGTAATGTTGTTTGCAATTTATTAATTGATTCTGACTGACTCTTTTTAACATGTTCTTTGGTTTGCATTATCACTTGAACTTCATGGAAGTAATAAAAGTCCATTAGTTGCATCAGTGATCCCAAGTTATCAGCATTTTATGTGACTGGTGTAGTGTGACCTCGGGCAGATTTATGTTAAATCCTATATGTAGTCATTATTAACCTATAGCAGTTTCAGAATAAGAGATGTTAGACACTGATTTCTTAAATTACTTTCTGTATTTTCAAAACACATTAACAATCAATGTAGCTTAACTTAACCTATAAGCCTAGGCCTATATGGTAATAAAAATACAGAAGCACTGTCAAGTGGGGGAAAAGCAACCGCGTCGGGGAAAAGGGACCGTTTTCAGTGCGCACAGAAAATGGCTGCCACTGAAGCTCCTATGATTCCATTGTTGCTGGTACTGTACTACAGTGTGCCTGAAGTACCCCAGCAAAAATGGAATCATAGGAGCTTCAGTGGCAGCCATTTTCTGTGCGCACTGAAAACGGTCCCTTTTCCCCGACACGGTCGCTTTTCCCCCACTTGACGGCATATGTATTTTATAGCCCACTTACCTACCCATATTAGCCTATTTTATAGAACATAGATTAATATAGGTTTATGTTGGCCTTAACTGTATTTTACATTAATAAGGTTGTAAATATTTTTCCAGTTTGTTGCCTTTTCATCTATTAAGAAAAGCCCTCGATATAACACGGAAGTGATTTTATTACACACGGAAAATTTATTTGATTATGAGACTGTGTGGGAGAAAACTTTGAATGTTGGCATCCCCCTGAAAGTAAGATCAAATGGTACAATGTATCTCCATCTGTTTCTCACTTCTACCAAAGTTGATGCTCAGGTGAGGTTTGTGATTGTATATTTATAATCAGATGTACTTTTTTCCTCTCATAGTGAGGGGAATATTTTTTTTTCTTTTTCATCATTTGAAGTTGAATTGAAGGTCCCAAGGGAGTGTATGGGGAAATATTTTTCATCCATATATGAATGTTGGTTTTTCTATCATTATTATTTATAGTGATGTTTGTGTCAGTAGAAGAATAACCAACTTTGTTTTATATAGGTTTCCCCTTTGATAAATGTAACATTGAAATACTACTACTAATGGGATTGCAATCTTTTTTTTTTTTCTGTGTCCTCTGCCTATTTTATATCATTCCCATTATCATCATTGAATTTTCTTCTTTAGTCCTGGGATAGGTTAGGTTAATGTTAGGATAGGTTTGGTCAGTGTAAATTGGCAATTCACCTTTCAAGAATGCATTTTGGGACCTTGAATGAGAGAGAGGTAGAGAGAGTAATGCAAAGTGGCAAGTATTTCTTCATAACTTTATCCCTTAAACTTTAGTCTGTTCTTATTTCTTCTCCCCTTTTCTGTCCCTCTTTATTCTCTTGTCTTCTTCTATTGTAGAGTATGTTTAAATTCAAGGCTTAAATATGTTTGCTTGAATTTATGTTGCTAAAATAATTTAACATCTTTGACGTAACTAAGAAATTGTTTGCTTTCAGAAACTGTTCAGTTATATTTCAGGTTCCTTTTTTAAATCCCTTCCACTTGCATTGTTCTAAAGAACACCATCCAAATTATTGTACCTAATCAGAGACACTTGCCCTTAGTCCCTCCTTCCTGTATATATATATTTTATTTTTTTTATTTTTTTTATTTTTTATTTTTTTGAGAGCCTAGTAACTGCTAGAATGTGTTAAGACTGTTTCTTTTAGGTGAATAATGAGGTTTGAGGAACATTTATAGAACAGAATCTTAGCTAAATCTTTTCATCAGCACTGGACACACATTTTGGGTGAACCTTTGTCTGTCTACGCATCTGTTCCATTGACTCATTTCCAAGTACCAGAGGCAAAGTCTTTCAACCTCCTTGGAGATACTGTGAATGAGGTAAGAGGTTTTAAGGTTGTTTATTGTAGGACCTTGCTTCCATTGAATGAAGGATGTCTTTTTTTTCTTAGTTGTATTTTGTTTGCAGAAACACTGTTTGATCCATTTTTCTGTTTTGATTCTGTATGACTGTTCACTGAAATTTTAATCAAATGATAAGCACCAAAATGATTCTGTTAGATTCATTCACATTCACTGTGCCATCTATAAGCAATGGATTTTAATTTAGGGTAGTGAAATAAATGTTTCTTTTCAATCTTTCACTATTTTTTAAATTCATAAATCTCTTCTTAATTTGTGTACAAGATTAATAGCTACTTGAAGTTGTTTTTTTCATGCTGAAAGATTTTAAACAATACTGTATCTGTATATTGAAAAATGGGTTTTTTTTTTTTTTTCCCAGGTTACATTTAATTTTTTTTAGTTGATGTAACTTCAAAATTTCTCTCTGCTTACCCTTTACATGATTTAAAAGCCAGCAGCTAGGTTCTCTCAGTTTGAGATTAGTTCAATGCCCATTTGATTCCTTGTTAAGTGACTCACACAACATTGGTACTCTTTAATTAAAATGGCCTTTTGGTTTTAAGGGCAATTTTCTCTCTAAAAGAACAGACACTTCTACTTGTCAGTATAATTAAAAATAGTGGAGATAGTCTTTCATAGCAAAGAATAGGTCTAATCTAGGTCTAGGTGAATTTTATGTTTCTTGGCCCTTGGCATATTTCTTTCAAAACTATTTGACATGACTGGAGATCTCCCTCATTTTGTCAGTTCTTCATTTGTCAAAGTGTTTGGGATGAAATTTCAACTAATTATTAATTATACCTTTTTAAATTGTGAACCTTCACTTGACTTGTACATTCAACCTTTTTTTAACTGCTGAATGCATTTCTTCATCCAGAGTAAAGGACAGAAGAGTTCTGCCCCATCAGAGAAGGTTTTGAAGGCTCGACCTGTGTCGCATTTTGCCTCTCGAGTCACGTTCAATGTCCTCACACAACCAATTCCTCTGCCCATCGATGGCATTCCATACGAGATAGGAAGATCTTTGAGGTAATTACCAGCTGCATGAGAATTGCATTCAAATTTACTCCATGGAGAATGGCAATTTGGCTCTTAAGATAATGTATGTATGTATGTATGCCTCTCTCCATCATTCTTGCTTTTTACCTTAGACACTGCCATTCAGAGACATCGTAAACAGTTATGGCAACATCACACAGCCCTGTTATACTCTCTCATTATATGAAACCCACTCACTCAACTCATCTTCAATTCTTACACAAGAACTACTAACCAAGAAAAACTTTTCACTGTACTTAACAACTTACCATTGATTCTATATGGCCTAAGCACTTGTCACAAGGCACATTTATTAATTTCATCAAGCCCTTTCTCAAAATCCATAAGTGCCATATGCACCTTTCCCTCTATCACTTAATTTTTCAGTCAGCTGTCACACTGCAAACACTTCATCAGCACACCATCATCCTTCCCTAAAGCCACCTTGTTAATCTCTCTAATTTTAATCTTTTTTACTCTGTCTTTCAACACACTTCTGTATGCTTTTTCAGTTATACTTAAAAGACTTGTACCCCCATAATTTTTACATTTGCTTTTCCCCATTATTTTCATACTGGTACACATTTACTGTTTTTGTCCATTCAGTCACCTGGAAATTCAACTTCAACTTCCTCTAATTTGATGTCTTTCACTTGTATGTAGCCTATGCCACCAAAATCAACTGCTTCTATATTTGATTCCTACTTATCTATCTTACCAACCAACTTGCTAAAATATTCTTTAAATCTTAAGCATATTTGCCTTTCTTGCATTTACACATTGCCATTCATATCTTTCATTTCACCAGTCATCCCACTAGATTGGCCTTTGCACTTCCTCACTTCCTTCCAGAGTAACTTTGTTTTCCACATACTGCTTATTCATCTTCACAACTTTTCATTGTCCATGAATTGGATTCAGGTGTCCTGTCGGGCATGGCCATAGATACTATTGGCTTCGACCCAGTAATATCGTTCTTTGTGATGCATGTCGTAATGACGTTTGGTATTGGGTTCTTTAAGAAGAGCTACAGTCTCCTTGCAAATTGGGCAAACTGATTTCTCTCTGCAAGGAACAAAGAATAATTGGTGGTACACTTCATTGAATACCTGGCATTCCTTTTGATTTCCATGGTGTTCTTAGCTTTGGCCATGTTGAATGCAAGGTCCTGATGTATAACTGCAAATACTTAAAACTGTTAAAATCTGCCAAACCTTTTCCACATCTAAAGTTACTCTAAATTTTATATTAATAATAAAACATTCTAGGCATTTTTCCTGCCAGACGAAATATGGCATTTGCAATACAATAACTTTCACTGCAGCTTTTGTTGCATAGTGCAAACTTTTGTTCTGCAGTTTGCTGTCTTACATCTGATGGGGAAAAGGCATCTTTAATTTTATTTACTACAGTATTATTTCAAGTGTAAATTAATTTTAGATAAGCATTGTGGGCCGAAGGTTTGGGGATTCCTGATCTACAGTAGTTTTACTACTTTTTGCACTTCCTTAACATTCTTCTTGTAACACTTTCTAGACTTCATTTTTCACTGCATTCTTTACCTCATTGTTCCACCATGCAGTCGCCTTTCTGTTTACTCCATTACCAACACACCAGCACACATCAGATGCTGTCTTTATTAAGCATTCTTTTTAAACACTGCATATTTCATGTATCTGTTCACCTAGCTTACAACATTATACTTTAGTATGTTGCCACCTGTTATGAATTCAGCCCTTCCACATTTATTGTCTTCCCACGATCTCTTGTTTCAAACGCCAAAGAACTTGACTACATAATAGTTATTTGGCTCGAGTAACCTCCACTCAGCCCTTGCACAGCTTCTGTATCACATACATCATATACCTCAGCATATCTTTTACTCACAAACATGTTATACAGTATATATATGATGGATGCAGATCCGCGAGGAAAATGGAATAACTTTTAACCCAGCTGTTCATCCTTCCACACAATAAAAAAAAAGAAGTGGTTGGTAGATAAATGGGTACCCTAGGTGGCCTAGTGGTTAAGATGCTGGGCTGGTGTTGGGGCATATCATACTCTGGGTTCAGGGCTGAAATTTTGGAAAAACAAAGTGACTAATATGTATTCCTATGTAAAAATTAATTCTAAGATGGGTTTATTATTTGCAACTTTTCCGAAAAATCTCATTTTCATGGTCAAAATCGTGATTTTCTGATTTTGAAGGCTGCTTAACGCAGCCTCAGGGCACCCAAACCAAAGCAGCTGTTCTGCATATGATTTAGTCTAAAAGCTGCTTTTCTGACCTCATCCTTGCTTTCTTGTGTGTTCAACACCTCTGGGTGCTGAAAAAATGTTTAGATTTCATGTAAAACTTAAGAATTTTAAGGTTTTCTTCAAAGAATAGGCGCGGCTCACCAGCTCTACTCTGATTGAGTAGTGGGAGACTTGCCACCTCCACATGTAGGTTTACACGCCTGTTCCTCCTGGATCCTGAAAAGTGTGGCCTCATAAGATCTTATATTATGATCTTATGAGGACTTTCAGCTCTTATGAGCATTAATGATGGCTTCAGCCTCTTCATCAGCCACTCAAACCTGAAAAGCTCTTAAGTATGTCCTGCTTCGATCTGAACACTGGGAGTATTTCTTGATGGTCTACCCTGGCTCTCACCCACCATCTCTCTCCTCATGACTGTACACAGCTTGGGAAGCAGTTGAGACTTCCTGTACAGCTCTCTCGCAGGACTGAGTATGAACAGAGAAAGTGTCCAGTTTGAGTGGAGTTTTCCTGAGATCCTCGAGCTCAGTCAAGGTCATCTTGCAGGCGAAAATAGGCTCGTAAATATTCTCTGATTCCCAGTTGATGAGATCCTCAGGTGAAGTGGCTTGCAGATTGACTTTGGGATTTTTATGGGGCCTCACTGTTGTATCACCAAAGTCTCTTCCTTCTCTGATCTTCTCCATCTGGCTCACAGCCAAAGCTCTCTGATGCTCATCCTCACTGCATAGGAATGAAGGCTCCAGGATGTTCTCAGGATGTGCGTGGTAAGCTTCTCTTATCACTGCAGCAGAGATGATGTTCCTGACCTCGGTAGTCTGGTTCCTCAGCAGCCTCAGGCTTGAAAAAACGTGTGCAGGACCAAATTTAAGGTGGTGCTTCACTTTGATGTCGTAGTACATTTTGAAGTAGAAGTTAAGGCAGAACTTCATGAGGACCTCGAGCATCCTCAACACCTCCCCCTTCAGTCCGTGCTCCCTCATCCACAACAGCAAGATGGCCTGTGCAGTAGTGAGTCACCTGAATTGGTTCAGAGGTCCGCACTTGAGACCAGCCAACTGTGGACTGAGACTTCCAGACTTGATGGTTTTGATCAGAAGATAGCAGTTGTGCTGGTCTGTGGAGAGAGATTTGACTATCTCTACTGGCAGCTCTATGATATCTTCAGTTCCTTCCACTGGTTTGAAGTTGAAGTTGACCTCAAGTTCATTCACTTTCTCAAGAAGTTTTCCAATAGGCCAGTGGTTCCCAACCTTTTTGCGCAATGCCCCACCTCGACACCTCAAAAAATTTGATGCCCCCCATTAATATAAAAACAAATTTGGTGTTGAAAAGGTATTATTTAAAATTTACAATAATATGAGTACATTTAATGAGTTACTGTACATTCAATATGAGTAAATAAACTTGAGGTTGAAGCTAACTATATTATTTCCTTGAAATAAAACTTCTCAGTTGAAAAGTTGCAATTTTAAATTCACAAAAAAGTAATTTAATCAATAATGCCACTTTAAATTCACAATATTAGGTAAAAATACAGGAAATTCAAAGTTTGATAATCTCAAGTTAGTGAGATCCTTGAGCTTGATGTTTACTACAAATGGTTTTGATTTCAGGCACTAACTTAGTTAGCTTCAGTCTATATTATATGTTATTGAAATTTTAAAATATATTTACTTATCAAAATTATTATGTATAAATTTCATTTTATTGTAGCATTTTCAAATTGCCCCCCTGTGGGGCGTGCGCCCCACGTTGGGAATCACTGCAATAGGCCCACTGAAGCCTGACTAGGGAGTTACAGGGCTGTCCAGCTTGATGATTAAGTGCCTCAGTGGGAGCTCGTTCACATGGAGCTGACAGATCATCCAGTGGCACTTGCAACCCAGCATCTTCTCCAATAGGGCTATGGCGCCTCCAGACCACCCCGTGTTGGTGTTGGTAGTCTCCTCCAATCATTACAAGGCTCTCGTCACCTCCGTGATCCAGAAGCCACTCATGCAGGCCCTGAGCGATCTTATGAGCAGGCTTTTCTCCTTCCTCAGGTTCCTCGGGAGTGAAATGGAAGAGGTACTTTCCTTGAGGCTCCCATATGATAGTGTAATGCTCCTTGATCACTTTGCCAGGATGAAATCTCCCTGTCACTTCGTCATATTTCAACACCTTTATGTTCCTATCCTGCTTGCCATCAAAGAATATCCCAGAGATCTTCTCCTCTGACCTCTGCGTGAGATCTTCAACTGATGAGGCCATTACTTCCTCCTTGGCCCTCCAGACTTTCATGCCATCTATGGCCAAGTAAGCCTTGTCTTTGGAAAGATGACCGGCCTTGATGAGGTCGTTCAGGAAGCCAGTGGCAACTGCAGCTGCCGGAACATTTGTCACCCTGTACCTCAAAGCTGCTGAAGCTGTTCCTTGGATCTTCATGTAGTTTCGCGTAGCAGAAGTTGGGATTTCGGCAGGTACTTCAGCGGGAATGTCCATAGGAGCTTCAGTAGCCTCAGCATTGCCAGAGGCTTCTTTTGCAGCTTCCAAGTTTGGCTCTTCATCCTCCTCAAATTCTTTCATGAGAAGCTCCTCATTAGTAGCCTCCTCTTTCTTCTTCCTCTTCACAGCAGAAGCTTCTTCAGCCTTCTTCCTCTTCGCTGCTTTGAGCTGTCTCCTGCTGTCTTCGAAGTCTACAGAAGACATCTGGATTCCTGAAGCTTCGGAAGTCTTCACACTCCGGTAGTATAGCCACTTAAGGTCCAGTTTAGGAATCTTCACCTCCAAAGGACAGTCACAGTTCACATGGGCCTTGAGGGAGCATCCTGAGCATCCACTCCACTCTGAGCCGCACAAGAAGATCTGATGCTTGCAAACGTAGACTTCACAAAACTCAGATCAGCCATCATCTCCTGGGTAGCAGACTTAACTCTCCCATTCACAATGTCTGTCATCTTTCATTTCAACAAGATCTTATATGAGAGCGATTTTTCCGTGATTGTCACAGGCAGGGAGAACTTTACATTCGACTTCCTCCACTGAGTCATCACGAGTGAAGCCAGCTCGTCAGTCATCTCTCGGATAGGGTATTTAGACCTTTGGATATCACCAATGAGGAGCTTTGCCTCCTGCAGACGAATCCCTCTCTGAAGAACGGCTCTCCAAGTCGGCACCTCGCTGGGAATGAACTCCTTCCCCGGGGCCCGCAACATCCGAGAGCTTTGAACCCGACATTTTCCTGGTTTTTGGGACAGATTCGGCCATCACGTCTAGTCGATGCTTATTCTCGCTCTTGTCCAATCTGTAACAAATTCATATTGGTATGTTTAGTGTTCTTTCGCCATAAATATAGACAAGGAATAATTTTTGGTTATAATGAGGTTGCCAACCGGCATTTTTAATTACCAAATTAACCTAAATTTGGTAATAATAAATATATCTCTCTCTCTCCCCCCCCAGGCGTGAGGCACGAAGGTGCTGGCCTGGATAGTGTTAGATGTACCGCGACAGTCGTTGCCGATAGAATAGACAAACTGAGCGCGTTTAAGGCTCCTGGGCCAGACCAGTTTCTCCCCAGAGTGTTGCGAGAAGTGCGCGACCAGGTGGCTCCCCACCTGGCTACAGTCTTCAACAAATCGTTGGAGATGGGCCAGGTGCCTGGTGACTGGAGGGAAGCCAACGTGACCCCTATCTTTAAGAAAGGGGATCACGAAAGTCCAGGGAACTATCGTCCCATTAGTCTCACTTCAGTTGTTGGTAAATTATTAGAAGGGATAATAGCTGATAGGATCGTTGACCATTTGGATTCCTACAAGCTGCTTGGGGACTCCCAACATGGGTTTAGACGGCATAGGTCGTGTCTCACCAACTTGCTCGAGTTTTTCCACGTCATGTTGGGTGAGTATGATAAGAGTAGGGCGATTGATATACTTTATCTCGACTTTCAGAAAGCCTTTGATAAGGTACCTCACCGCCGGCTAATGGCGAAAGTGCGCGCGCTGGGTATCGGTGGGGAAGTAGGTAGGTGGATTGAAAACTGGCTGAAGAATAGGTGTCAGAGGGTTGTAATTAAAGGGGTTAGTTCGGGTTGGGCCTCGGTCACTAGCGGGGTTCCTCAGGATTCTGTTTTGGGGCCACTGTTGTTTATGATTTACATAAATGATATCGACGGTGGCATCGTCAGTCGGATCGCCAAATTCGCTGATGACACCAAGCTTGGGGCCAATGTTGGGACGCCCGAAGCGATCGAGGAACTGCGTTGCGGACCTAGGTAGGATAGGAAAGTGGTCCGAAAAATGGCAAATGCCGTTTAACTTGGGTAAATGCAAGGTGATGCACATTGGCTACGCCAATCCCAAGTCGGACTACTCGATGTTGGGGAGTAATATCGAGGTGACTGATTTAGAAAAGGACTTGGGTGTGCTAATTAGCAGCGACCTTAAGTTTACGAAACAGTGCATTGAGGTGGAAAAGAAAGCCCAGAAGCTGTTGGGTTATATCAGGAGGCAATTTCAGTTTCGGAACAAGGAGATTGTGCTCTCTCTGTACAATTCCCTGGTTCGGCCGCACCTGGAGTATGCTGTGCAGTTCTGGTCGTCCACACTCAGGAAAGATATTGAGAGGCTGGAGCGAGTGCAGGCGAGGGCCACAAAGTTAATCCCTTCCGTTAGGCATATGGGCTACAATCGACGGTTACGCGCCCTGAATTTGTTTTCGCTTGAAACTCGGAGGCTACGTGGTCAACTGATCGAAGTTTTCAAGCTCTTACGCGGGTTCAGCGATGTCGATTTTAGAAGCATGTTTAGTTTAAATGATAACCCAACTCGCAACAATGGTTGGAAGTTGGATTTGAAACGGTTTAGGACTAGTGTGTGTGGGAATTATTTACGTATAAGATCTGTGACACGTGGAACAGTTTACCTTCAGAAGTTGTGAACAGTTCCTCTGTGGATCATTTCAAGAAAAGGTTAGACCAAATCTTGCACACTATTTGAGTGTATAGAAAATTTTCACTAGCACCCGTTACCATTGGTACCGCCTCGGTATTTTTACTTCTACTATTTACCATTTTCTTTACACACTTTTCGCCGTTGCTTTATAAATATTGGTAGTGTGGTCGAATTCGGAAACCGTTACGGGGAAGAGGGGTTAAAGTATACTCTCATTACACTTTTTAATACTTTATTCAGCCGAAAATGATTTAGTTAAACGGGATAATGCGAAGTGGACAAATTTATAATACTTAAGCCGGAGAGTAATACAAAAAGAATAGCCTACATTTTCAATTACGTTCAAACACAACAAAGCGCCCAACTGGCCCACGCGTTCCCGGATGACGAGGGTATTTTTAGAAACCCAGACTTCGCGGGCCGACTCCTTGTGTTGCCCATTCATATTTAATAATTTTAATAAACAAACCATCATTTATCTTAATTTTTACATATTAAATATTATTATCTTCATTAATCAAACATTATATTATCATCATCTTTATTTAACAAACATTATTAAAATTCTTAATTAGACATTACTACAATATATATATATATATATATATATATATATATATATATATATATATATACATATATATACAGGGTGTCCCGTAAGTCCGACATCATAGGAAAAAAAAAAAAAAAGGCAAAACAAAAGCTTTTATTTACAGAACGTGTTCAATATATATTGTTCCATAGCCCATTCACAAAATTCCATCCGCCGGTCGGGATCATCATCGCTTAATTTCTGTAGGATCTGAAGTTTATATGGATGCCATTTGTGAGCCTGAAGAATCCGATGGATGCTACTTTTCGACACTCCTGTCTCGGCGGACAATCGTCGAAGAGACTTATTGGGACTTCTGTTAAAATGAGCCAGGATAGCAGTCGCTGTATCATCGTCAGTGGACCTCCTTGAAGGTCCATTGCGTGGTTTATCTTCTATGGATCCTGTTTCCTTAAACGACAAGTCTGCTAACACAACTCTTGTGTTATTGGCTCGCGGTCTAGATGCAGTCTGTTAAATTCAGCAGTGGCCTCTCTTTGACTCCGATTTCCTATGAGTAGAATTATCTGGATTCGTTCTTCCTTGCTCACAGACATTATAGCCTGTAGAAAGAGAAAAATATGAATTATGGTTTGTAGAAATAGAAAAATATGAATTTCTCCTATGATGCCGGACTTATGGGATACCCTGTATATAACAGTACATAAAAACAATCGTAATGAAAAATTCATTTCATGTATCCAATTGGACACACGTGTTATCATAGACAAAAATTCACCCTATGAAAACTTTGTGTCCATTTCGAAACAAACTTTGAGTAAAGTCTTTTCTTCGCAGTTATTAAAAATATTACTTAGACAAAGTAAACAGGGAGCTTTCTTAATACTTCTAGAATGAAATTATAGTCAAAACAAATATAATAATGGTGATTAAACTTAGGAAAATTACAAAAAACACTTAGCAAAAAAAAAATGGTGTCCATTCACTTCTACTTCACAATTATAACTGGCGTAATTGCTCAGAGCCATATATTGAGAGAATGTTGAACTTCGCCTTTTGCGTCCAAATGGTTACAAAGATTCAAATGGAGTAGATTTTTTTTCATATGTATGTATGTATTAAACCTGTGTAAGAGTTAAGCAAAGTTAATGTGTCTAAATGGCAACAAATTACGACAAAGGGTTAAAAGTATGAGGTTGTGTTCAATTGAATATTCGGTATTTCAACATAGAACAGAAAACCGCAATTTTGAACATGATAATTCGGACTCGGAAAAGTATGATATGCCCTAATGGGGCGTGGTTCGGATTCCACGTTAAACTGTAGGTCTAAGGTGGAGTGAAAAGCTTGACCTTCGTCAGAATGAACAATTTGGGCGGAAGCTAACCAAAGGTTTTATATATATATATATATATACACCACATGGATTTTTTGTTTAGAAGAGTGTATTTGTAACAGATCTTTTGCCCATATGGTATCCTTTTATTTTAATGCCATTGGCATTGGCATTCAATTTCAAGAATACCATACTTTCCAGATACTCTGAGCTCAGGGCCAAGTCATAATGTTTCAGACCAACAAAGACCCTAGGATCCACTCATGGCTGGTCTACCTAACCCTGTTAGTGTATTGTGTATGTCTTCCGTGGTGGCGGAGGGGACCTACAATTTTACGTGGGTTCCGAACCACAAGAACATAAGAAATTTATGTAAAAACTGCCGGTAAATTGGCAACGACCAATTTTTACGAAACTAAATAATTATCAATTTAAAACTAATTAATTATCGATTTAAAACTAAAGATAGAATCTCTGATCCAGAGGATCAAGTCATAATAGACTACTATCCACAAATATGTTACACTCTATATCTATTTATAAAGGACATGCAAATATATCGGATCCAAAGAATCCAGTCAATTTCATTACGGTATCCATCAAGTCACGGTCCATATCGATAGCGGACCAAGTCAAAATTTACAATCATATACATTACAATATATACACTTACGAGAAAAAGAGTAGGTGTGGCTGTAAAGACTGTACTATTCAGTTCAAACAACATACAAATCATTACACACTTATCACTTAGTTTATTCCATATTTTTAGATCCTCAAAAATCGGTAATTCTTTCGGTGAATTTAGCGCAAATGTGGAATAACGTTATTTTTTAATCATACCTCTAGTAGAGTGAGCTACGATGTGGTTAGTCTTTTTTTAGTCCTTCGTTTCTAAGAATGAAGATAATATTAAAGGTGTTCACTGCACAGTATCCCGATCAGAGCACCATTCATTACACGACGGAAATCAGACTGACTTTAACACATTTCACGATGTTTTTAGGACTTGCGTAAACAAGTTTCTTAAAAAATGACCAACATTTCTAGGAATCTTTAGATATATAAATTGTGATGTTTCTGTATGAGGTCGTTTGTCCAAGTACTACATCAAAGAATTGGTTTGTTTCACATTCTTTAATTACACTAAAACCAGCGTTTAATTCAATTGAATACATTTTGTTTGTTGCTTCTTGGAAGAGTCAGTCACTCAAAATTTTGGCAAATCAGTACTGAAGATGTCAATAGCTATTATAAATAAAAAAAATATTTTTTTCTTTTTGAAAAAAATTTCCGTCATTTGAAAATAAAATGTAAATAAACGGGGCCTATACTGTTTACCAAAAGATAAATTGGTAAATTTATGATTTTGAATGAAGAAAAGAGACCCCCCCTCCCTCACAAGACCTGTATGTGCTTTGTTTTAAAGAGAGATTATTTTTTCATTAGGTCAATATAAAGGGTGAAGTTGAGTACAGTACCTCCAATTGAAGGCGTAATCGTTCTAGATATTAACAAGGAGACTATCCTTTCGTATACGTAAATTGTTGCTGCTTTTTCAGGTTATCCCCAAAGGGAAAGTATCTTCCCATCCTTCACATTGATTTACTGAGCATGAGAACAAAAGATTTAGTGGAAATCACACCGCAGTTGGAGAGCACGAATTTCACCCTCAGTTATAGCCCGATTTCATTTGGAAAATTAAGGTAATGGAACCAATTCTTATTCAGTCCGCGAGACGATGTAGTCAGACTCGTTATTTTAGTTGTAGTGGGCCATTGATAATTAATAATTAAAAAATGTTAAAAGTAGTCGTTCATTATAGGAATATTGGCGTAACATTTTATTTTGTATTTAATAACCCTTGTTGGGTTCTTAAAAAAATAAATATAATTCAATTTTTTTAACGTGAAACTTTTGCATTGCAAAATAAAAACAAATATTTACTTATGAACAACTCCGTAAAATGCTTTTATTATTTTTTTGGTTCGTTGCTACAGTAATTATAATTAACGAGTATCGAGTGTTGTTGCTTCCAAATTGTCTGTCATTAGTTTTTATTTTTATCCTAATAACCGAGACATTTTTAATACCATTCATTTAGTAGACACGTCGGGGTTGAGAACTGATTCGCTCCCTTCTTGCGTGTGTCAAAAGCAGAGGTGGGGAGTCGGCCAAAAACAACCGACTCCCGACTCCTGAGTCGGTATTTTTAAAAACCGACTCCGACTCCCGACTCTTTCCTTATCATGCTGATCTACAACCTTATAAATATTGGGATGTTTGTTTCGTAGATGGCGTTTCAAGTTTGAGGCTCTAGTTGGAGCATTAGCATGTTTCCCAGTGTAAGCACTAATTTTTGCATTACACTCTTTACCATCCTTTTCTACTTGACAAATAAAAATACTTTCATCCTCATTTAGCTTAAAATATTGAAAGACTGCTGATTTTCTACTAGGCCCACGACTCATTACTAATAGGGGCTAATTAAATTAATAATTAATATATTGCTAATTTTTATATGGTACCTAGTATCCTAAAATAGAAATATGAAATTCATTTGCTAAGATTTACCAGAACAATAAATCAAATGTGGAAATGTGAATCTAGAATTAGTTCAGGAAGATATTTATTTAGGGCAGAGTAGTATTCTGGTAAATTGTTGGCATATAGAAATTGAATCAAAGAGTCGGGAGTCGGTCGTTTTTACCGACTCCCGACTCCCGACTCTTCAAAAAAGCCCCGACTCTTCAAAAAAGCCCCGACTCCTGACTCCGACTCCCCACCTCTGGTCAAAAGGCGAGTGTACGAGGACGTGCGGGGTTGGGGTTACGTACTTCGTCTCCCTACGCGTAACAGGGTTGTAGATTGGGTTGGGATCTCATTTCTCAAAAATATAGATGAGGATACAGAGAGGGAGCAAGTGGCCAAAACTTGTCAGGACGAGCATTTTAAATTTCGTGGTCTGTGCGAAATGAAGGTGAAGAGAAATGGTGGTGTGGAGTGGAAGGAATGAAAGGTGTGAAATCGAGTATGGAGGGTGGAAGAAGAGGTAAGAGGGGTGTTGATTCGCTAATGAAGGCTGGGTGGCATGAACATATGATAGAATATAGAAGTGTTAATGATAGATATTTGCCTGGTGTAAGAGAAGGAAAGTAGCGGTGATTGTAGCAGCTATGCCATGGGATGATAGATCTGTAGAAGAGGGGGATTATTTCTGGAATATACTAAGTGATGTGGTTGGAAGCGTGGGGAATGCGTATAGCGATTGTATTGGGTGATCTGAATGGGGAAGTGGGAGTTGGCCCTTAGTTTAGAGTGATTAGGAAGTATGGTGTACTGGAATGAATGACTGGTGATACAATAAAAGATTATGTATGGAAGGAGTTGGGGGGGTTGCAAATACATATTTCCAGCCCAAGGAAATCCATACGTATACATGGATGGAGAAAGAGAGATAAGAATGGAGAAAAGTATGACAGACTGTGTTAGTGAATAAAGATATGCTGAGGGATGTACAGGGTGTCCATAAATGTTTACCCTGAAAACCGTATGCTCTCCTGTTTTAATGACGTATCTTACATACGTTTTCTTTTTACAGGTGATCTCGTACACGCATTGAGTTTCTGTGCTGGTGTGTTTCGTCTACCGCATTCGCCGCTAGGAGCGCTGTAGTAGCTGTTCAGTTAAGATGGCGTCTGTGACAGAGAAGGCACAATGTGTTGCTTGGCTTGCAGAAACAAAATCTCCTGTCAGTGTTCAGCGAAGGTTCAGAACAAAGTATGGAAAGAATCCACCTGATGTGAAGTTAATTAAGTCGTGGATGAAAAAATTCTTGGAAACGTGGAAAAGGGAAAGAGCAGTGGTAGACCATCAGTTTCCGATGGGACGGTGGAAAACATTCAAACTGCTTTCACACAGTCACCAAGGAAATCGGTGAGACAAGCTTCATGCCAACTAAAGATACCGAAGTCTACGGTGCACAAGATGTTACACAAACGTTTGAAGTTACACGCCTACAAGGTACAAATTGTTCAAGAACTGAAGCCTGATGACCGTTCAAAACGTGAACGATTCGCTATTGACATTTTGAACAACATTGACGAGGATTGACGGCAAATGTGTGGCGTGAGTGTGAATACCGTTTAGACATTTTACGTGCCATTAGGGGTGCACATGTGGAAACTTATTAAGTTCATTAACTATGTATCAAAACTTTGTATGTTTATCTACCTATGATTAAAACTGTGTTTGAATACGAGTGTTTATTTAAAAGTTATAGCATGCTTTAATCAGGGTAATCATTTATGGACACCCTATATGTGATACAAAAGCTGTGAGAGGGTTAAGTAGAGGTTTGTCAGACCATATGATTGTTGTGTAAGGTTAAGTTCGTGTTTGGTATATAAAGAAGGGAATGAGTGAATGAACACACGCAATAAAAGTTTGAAGGCTGGATTCGAGTGAGGTGGCAACAGTATGGAAGAAGAGTAGAAAAAGTTCTTGGAGAGATACATGAACAAATGTACGTACATAGCATATGAAATGTGTATAACGAATGTTTAGTGATACTGATATCGGGTGTGTGTGTGTGTATCAATGGAAGAAAGAGATGGGTGACTGTGGTGGAATGTTGAGGTGAAGAATGCAGTGTGAAAGAAAAAGAAGAGTGGTAAAGAATGTTACAAACGCAGCGTGTCAGTGATGAAAGGAAATACAATGAGTTGTACAAAGAATGTAAGAATATTAACTCGCTAAGGGCCAGAACTATTATTTTTTTAAAATTATATCCAACTTCAGAAATTCCACGAAATACCCATCTGCTAAAAAAAAAAAGTCTAGCTCTGAGAAAAAGGGCGTCCCAATTTTTGGGACGTTGGCCCAAGTTATTAACTTTATAGTATGTTAAGTCCGCGTTCTAAAATTGGGTCGTTGGCTTTTATTGGGTTAAATAAGTAATAAAAAGTAAAACGAGAGGTGAACACTTTTGAAGGAAAAAAATTATCAGTATGTGAAGGGGGAAAAAAAAAGTAATTCTGGAAAGAACTGAGGAGGCGCAAATGCCCTTCTGATTGAATAACTGGTAATGCGAAAGAAGAGTGACACTGTTTTAGCGCAAGATGAGCAAATTCGTGAAAGGTTTGAAGTGTGTTTTAGCGGGCTGGTTAGGTGAAGTAGATGAACAGAAATTGTTGAGCGTCTTCACTTCAATTATAAGGAAATGGTGATATGAAATGAACTATGGACGCTAGTGTTCCAGGTGATCTGTCAAAAGCAGTAATTGTACAACTGTCTAGAAATGAAGGTGAAAGAAGTGAATGAAAACGTTGTAGAGGTACAAGTTTTTTAAATATAGAGTCTAAATTATACGGAAGATTATTGATAGATAGGTGATAGATTATTGATAGATAGGGTGAAAGGATAAAAGACTCTTTGGGTGGAGATAAACAAAGCTGATTTGGGAAGGAAAAGGGTGTGTTGATTAAGTGTTTGCAATAAGGTAGCGTATGTTTAGTATGTATGGCGTCAGTGGTAAATGTTAAATGCAGTGAGGCTTTTATGCGAATAGTAGTGCTTGTGTAAGAGTTAAGGGTGGTTTGATTTACTGGTTCAGTGGCAGAGCTGAGAGATTACCCCATGGCAATTTAATGCTTATATGGATTGGGTAATACGTGAGGTAAAAGCAAGAATGTTAGAGAACAGTAACGTTAAATTTGGAAGAGAACGAGTGACAGTCCTCGCATTTGATGTATTCCAATGTGGTACTTCTGAGTGACTCAGAGAACGAATTAAGGAGAACAGTGACCAGTTATGTTGACGTATGTGAAAGGATATTATTGAAAGTTAATGTAAAAGTAAGGTACTTGTTGAGAAATAGGAGAGTCGGCATGTGATATTGATGAATGGAGAAAATTTAGAGGTTGTGAAAGAATTTAAATATATTGGGGGTTTGACTGATAGAGTGAATCAGGACATATAAGTCTTGAGCGCAATGAAAACCCTGGTAGGAAGAAAGTGCTTTAGTGTACGTGCAGCAAGAGATTTACTCTTACTTAGAAAAGAATTCAAAGGACACCAAACAGCAAGAGACTAGCTGGTCCCTACGAGATTGTCTGTTTAAGAAGGAAGTTTGAAAGATGTAAGAAATGTTAAAGATAAGTGAAAGGTTTAAAGCAAAACAAAAGAGGAGAAGTTGAAAGGAAGGAACTTAGAAATTTGAAGATAATGTGAAAATTTTAAAGTAAAGAGGAGGGAATCCGAGTGAAAATTCTACTATACTTCTATACTTCTAACAAATGCTTCTAACGGGTTTTAAGGCAAGATAAGCATCTAGTCTGTTTTTAAAGGATTTTACCGAATTATTTGAACTACGCTGGATGGCAATCCATTACACAAATTAACTATACGATTGAATAAAAAATGTTTAGCTTCATTAGAATTAAAATGTTTACCCCACAATTTGAGACCATTACCGCGAGTTCTATCTGTATTTCTGAAGGTGAAATATTTTTTGGCTTCGATATTATTAAACCGTTTAATCATTTTAAACACCTCGATTGAATCTCCTTGAATGCGCCTTTCGCGAGTGGAGATAAACTTAACGTTCAAACAGTTTACGAGTATTTTTATAAGTAGTAGGTAGAATTATTTGTTTCTAAGTCTAGTTATCATCTTAGTAGCCCGTCGCTGCACTCTCTCCATTCTGTCTGTGTTCTGTCGTAAATATGGGGACCAGAGCTGAACGCAGTATTCCACGTGAGGGCGTACTAAGGAATTATATAATGTTTAGCAGCAGTTTTCTCCGACTTAAATTTAAATGATCTACCAATAAATCGTAAGATTCTATTTGCTTTTCTGACTGCTTCGATACATTGCTTACTCGGTTTAAGAGTGTCGGCAACAATACCTAAACCTTTCTTTTCCTTAACACTCGTTAGTGTATTGTCGCGCATATAATACTTTTCTTTAACATTGTTTCTATCGATATGCAACGTTTTGCATTTATCTATATTAAAGTTCATTTGCCAAGTTTCTGCTCACTCGAGTAATTTATTAATATCTTGAATTTGCAAACGTTCGTCCCCCTAGTTTAGTATCATCCGCAAATTTTGAAATTATGTTGTTAACAATTCCTATGTCAATGTCATTGATATAAAAATAAAAAAGAACGGTCCCAGAATTGATCCCTGAGGCACGCCACTATTTACACTTTTCTAGTTAGATGCTTTGCCATTAATGACCACGCTTTGTTTACGTCCACTCAGCCAATTTTTAATCCATTTGAGAAAATCACCACCATTTCCGTGGGAATGAAGTCTAGCTAATAATTTCCTATATGGTACTTTATCAAACCCCTTTTGAAAATCGAGTATATAATATTTACTCTTTTTACTCTCGTCATACATATTTACAGTATCATTAAAGAAATCAAGCAGTTTAGGAAGACAAGAACGATTACGTCGAAAGCCGTGTTGAGAATCTTTGATTAATTCATTCATTTCTAAGTGTTAACTATTTTGTCCCGAACGATTGTCTCCATAAGCTTACCAACGACTGAACTCTGAAGGCAGACTAATGAGGCGATAATTTCCCGGAAGCGATTTGTCCCCTTTTTTAAATATTGACGTATGTTTGTAAGTTTGCAATCGAACGGAATTTCTCCAGACTGTAACGATTTATTATTATTATTATTATTATTATTATTATTATTATTATTATTATTATTATTATTATTATTATTATTAAATATATACGTGAGAGGAGAGACTATCGCGCAGTTCATTTCTTTTAAGTACCCTAGGGTAGGTCTTATCTGGACCTGGAGTTTTATTAGGTTTAATTTTACCTACGGCCGAGAGTACTTCGGTTTCACTAATGGTAACATCGTTCCCGTAATCTAATCATGATTACGGGAACGGGAATGTTGTTCATAGTTTCGTTAGTAAATACGAAGCGAAGAATTTATTTAAAACTTTCGTAATTTGTAAGTTATCGGAAATTTGTTCGTTGTTTTCGCCATGAGTGGACCAATAGTCTGCGAAGCTACTTTTTTATTCGTAACATAATTATAGAATTCCTTCGGATTCGATTTAATTTGGTTCACTATATATAGCTCATAGTTGTGACTTGAAGGTGTATTGGTGCCAGTACTATTGGATGAAAGATACTCTTTTGACACTCCCAAAAGTGAGAGCAATTGAGATGAATAATTTAAGAAGTATGATTACTAACGGGCCATTAATTTTAACCCCAGGGGTTAATTTAGAATACTTAGTTTTCTCAGACGATCGGACGACCGTTAAAATAAACCCCTGATTAGTGTAAAACGGATCTTTGTGTATGATAAGCGAGGTGATTCGTGAAAGGTGTAGAGTGAAAAAGTCATTGGGCATGAAAGTGGAGGATTAGTGTGCTGATCAGTATGGTCATATCAAGTGGAGAGAATGAATAATGATAAAGTTGTAAAAAAGTGTATAATAGGGAATGTGTAAACGTGTGAAGTAGAGGGAGACGGCGCAAAAATCGGGAGAATGTAATTAGTAAATGTGTGAATGAATGTGGAATTTATATAAATGTGGCACAAGAATCTGAGAAACAGAGAGGAATGGAAGTGGTTTGTGAGGTGTGTAAATGGAGACGTTGGTCTCACCTGACGTGCCATTAGAGGTATTCCCCCAACCTTATCACGAAAGGTAACACTGAATCCCAAAAGGGGTTGGGGGTGGTACGTTATTTCGCGTGATGATCCCTTTGTGTATGGTTTGTGTTTTCAGTCCTGAGCTCAAACGTCGTGCCCACACCAACGAAGATAGGAATTGGGTTCTTGGATAATGTAATGTACGAATATTCTCTTAGGATGTGGGTTCAGTTCGAGGGCGCGATGGACTCCATGCTTCATTTGGGATTCACCAACAAAGACATAGATGAAGTCAAAGGAATATTCTCAGATTCGAACTTGTACTTGCTCTGTGTCACCTTCATAGTTGCTACCTTACACGTAAGTAGGCTGATTACTTAAATATGTAGGTCGGCTAGTAGTTCAAAGTGATTAGCTATGTTTTTGTGAAAAAACTACCAGTACCTTTCGGTCAAACTTCATTCCATATTGGGTCGTTCCAACACCACATTTTCAATAAAATTTGCTTGCCTCTGAAAATTCAAAGCCACGGCGAGCAGATATTTTTAACGAAACTAATTTATTCTCCCAAATCGTTCGAAAGTGTGTTTTGTTGTTCTTATTTCGACTATCAATTTCTGTGTGTCTCTTTTCAAAGTGTCAAATGTGTTTGAAATTTGACTGGAATGTGAATGGATTATTAAAAAGCTTGATCATTACACTATTCTCGGAGATGCATCCCATTGACTTTATCCTTTGTGGAAGGTATTTTAGCGTTAATCATTCAATCGCTTTTCATTGGACTGGGGATTTTTTTTTTAATATCGTCTACATCATGTATCATTTTTGTTTTCCTTTCAGCTGCTTTTTGATTTTCTCGCCTTCAAGAACGATATAACCTTCTGGCGGGGATTAGAATCGATGGGAGGGATTTCCCTCACGACCGTCGTATGGAGGACCTTCGCCCAGATTGTCATTTTCTTCTACCTGATGGAGGAGGACACCAGTCTGCTGGTTCTGGTGCCTGGGGGCATCGGCGCTCTCATCGAGGTAAGGAAATAATAGCGATTTTATTCACGGGTTACTATCATTCAGGAAAAAATAGGAAAGGAGCGAGAAAAGTCTATATAGCTTTTTAAGCTTTAAAATGAAAAGATTTTATTTTTATAGTGCGCATGAAGAGCCTGCATTTCCTGACAAAATATGATCTTTGTCATCAGTAATTTACGTTTTTATACTAAGGTTTTTAAACTTTTTTTAAACTTGATATGAGAAGCCTATTAATTAATGACGCCATCCCTTTTTCGTCAGCTTTGGAAAGTGACAAAAGCTTTCCACGTGGAATTGGTTGGTTGGAGACCAAGAATCCGCCACATTCTCACAAAAGAAGAAAACAACACTAAAGAATTGGACTCTGAGGGACTTCGGTACTTGAGTTACGTCATGTACCCCATTTGCATCGGGGGTGCTATTTACTCTCTCTTATACACGCCCCATAAGAGGTAATGTCATCCCACACTTGAGGTATTATTTATTTAGGTTCGAAATTGAGATGATTACCCAAGATTTCAAACGCGGTAAAACACTACTCGTAATACACTTTGGTTTGAACTTGCATTTGATAAAGTTGTAGCATCTCTGAAGCATTTTAACTCCAAAGGCCCCATCCAGTAACGATAAAAATCAGTCTCTCTGCTTCGTACTTGTACCATTAAGCTCCGCTTGTATTGAAGCTAGAATAAAGGCAGTACTGCTTTTATCCAGTCTCCTGCCTATATCAATCCTCCCTGCTCCCCTTTTGTGAGAGAAGATAGCCTTAAAATTAGGGGTGCACCGGATGATATGATATCCGGCCGGATATTGCGAAATATTCGGTATCCGGCAGGATATAGGCCAAGACATTAGAAAATTAACACTTGTATGAAAATCTGCCGTAATATGATAACTCATTACAAATTATACTTTATATACAAAAAAAATGGAAAGCCCTCCAGGGCCCACCCCTAAACCAGTCCAGCAACACTTTTTATATTAAATCAACACGATACTGATGACAAGAATAAATAAAACATCCGTCCATCCTTAACGATTACAGTTCTATTAATATAATCAGAGCTTTTTCTAAAAACGTCTAGGCGATAAATTTTTTAAAAAGAGTAAAATATTGCTAGACCCCTGCACTTGCTTTCCATTCTTTTTTCTCCTTTATTTTCAAAACAATACAAAACATTACAAGCTTGACAAATGTAAAACAATACATTGAATACAATATAAAATGCCCCAATGCTTGCTTGCTCCAATGCAAAACAGCAATATGAGTGTAAAAATAATACGTTACCTAATAATATATATATCCGGCCGGATAGATATGGCCATATCCTGGTATCCGGCCGGATATGAAAAATTCATATCCGGTGCACCCCTACTTAAAATTGATATCTGACCCAATCGTAAAAGTAAAATGACTTTTATTTGATATGGAACAAATGATGTATACGAAAGTAAAAGAAAATTGATAACCCTATTATTAGGTACCTCAAAATAAGAGTTTACGAGCATGGTGCCAACCCCGTGTTGAATGGATTATGAATGAGTCAGGTTTGGTCCTCTTTTTCAGCTGGTACTCGTGGGTGATCAACAGTCTCGTGAATGGTATCTACGCCTTCGGGTTCCTGTTCATGTTGCCCCAACTGTTTATTAATTACAAGTTGAAGAGCGTCGCTCACCTTCCATGGAGAGCGTTCATGTATAAGGTAGGGAACCCACCCATTCCATCACTCGGCACTCGGTTCCAAGAGCGACTTCCCAGAAGACCCGCGCAATAGAACTAAATTAGTTTAATGGATTATCTGAGAGATGGATGAAGTGTTTCGTTGGTCTTTATTCAAGATAAGAAATAGGAGGGAGAAATGTACAACACACAAGATAGTCGAGTGTGGTCTTCTTTAAGGGTTAATAATAAAATGCATCCATTTTATTGTGAGCTACCGACTGAAGGTCGAGGCGAACCATCTGATAACTTTTACTTCGTCGTCGTCGTCGTCGTATTAAACCTTTCCTAAGTATTAAATTGTAGTTTTTAAATTTTTTTTGAAAGATTATGAGCGGACTAAATGAAAACAGGCCCACTGAGGAAATTGTTTCGAAAATCAAATTTGACGCGGTTTTTGCTATGAAGTTTTGTCGTTTCGTAATACGTATTCACAGAATTTGTCTCTGGGAGTGTATCTGCGACCTTTTAATTTAAATATTACATTTTTAATTGATAGAAATTATATTATTATTTAAATTATATTTAAAGTGTTAATACTTTTAAATTTTTAAGTTTTATTTCAATTTTAATGGATGACCCAAAACGGTAGAAATTTTTAGCTGTTGGGCTGGTGACATAAATTTATCGTTCTGATTTTCTGTAACCGTCAAACTGATTGTATGTAAAACTGTTGCTGAAATTATGTTGCCTCACCAGTCTTCACAGTTTTCTAGTTGTGGAAAATAAAAATTTTTGAGTTTACGATGAGAGGCGAAGAACCCCCAATTTGGAATTTAAAGGTTTTATTCGTTTGCAGGCGTTTAACACATTCATCGACGACCTGTTTGCCTTTATCATTACCATGCCAACAGCTCATCGCGTCGCCTGCTTCAGAGACGACATTGTCTTCCTCATTTATTTGTACCAAAGATGGTGAGTGTTTAGATATACTCGTATATATATTTATAAGTGTGGGATGAATTTCACAAGTGAACACGTAACTTAATAAATGGTGCACAATATATATATATATACCAGGTGAACCAAAAGTAGGTGGACAGTAGGTTGAATAGGGTTTGTGTTATATTATATTATAATTATGGTGTTATTATACGAATTCTGAAATCTATTGGGTTGAAAGCTTATCGTCCACGGCTAATTCATGGCTTATTGGAGGATGACCCAGACAGGCGACTGCAATTTAGTGAGATCATGCTGAACGAAATTGAAGGAAATCCAATAATTTTAGATAACATTGTGTGGACCATTGAGGCTTCTTTCAAATTATCAGGTCATGTTAACCGACATAATTGTGTTTACTGGTATAGTGAGAACATGCATTTAACATTAGAGCAGCAACTAAACCAGCCTGGTGTCACTGTTTGGGGTGGTATTTCAAGTTCTGGTGTTTTAGGACCAATTTTTGTTGATGGAACAGTCACAGGTGATAAGTATCTCGAAATTCTAATGAATGAAGTTGTTCCACACTTACAACAACAGCCTAATTCACATGACCTCTATTTCCAACAAGATGGGGCCCCTCCACATTATTCAAGAGCAGTCCGTGAGTATCTTGATGAAACATTTCCCGAGAAATGGATCGGCCGAAGAGGTCAAATTGAATGGCCTGCACGTTCACCTGACTTTACCCCAATGGATTTTTTCTTTTGGGGAGTACTCAAGGACAAAGTTTATAGTCGAAAACCACGAAGTGTTGGTGATTTGAAAAATTACATCAGAGATGCATTTCAAGAAACTTGTGCAAAAATGTTTGTCGAAGTGTGAAAGGTAGACTTCAAAGCTGTGTAAATTGTGATGGACAGCAATTTGAGCACCTGCGTTGATAAAATTTTCAGTGCTTTTGTATTGTATTGGTATAAGGTAATTTTTTTTTTTATTTTGTATTATAGTATACAAAAAAAATTAAATATAATTGTATATGTATTCTCAAAATAAACGTTATCATTTACTGTCCATCTACTTTTGGTTCACCCGGTATATATATATATATATATATATATATATATATATATATATATATATATACAGGGTGGGCGGAAAGTAGCTCCCTATTTTGGATTGGTAAAAAAATACGTATATTATCCATTTATTTCAGAAGAAATAATATGAAAAGGTAGGCATACATGGTAGGTTTTCTCTAAAATTCAATGTGGGCTCCAACTCTTTCCACCAGCTTCTGGAGCCGCCCAGGAATGGCGTCCACTGACTTTAGCAGGAACTCCGGCGGGATGGAGGACATGACTTCCCGAATTCGGTCCTCCAGTTCTTCCAATGTCCTCGGTTTGGTGCGGTAGACTTCTTCCTTTACCCACCCCCAAAGAAAGAAGTCGCACGGTGTCAAGTCGGGGCTCCTGGCTGGCCATTGATGTGGACCACGACGACCCATCCAACGCCCAGGGAAGTGGGCATCCAGCCACTCACGGACAACAAGAGCGAAGTGCGGAGGGGCGCCATCTTGCATAAATATCAGATCGTCGATGTTCTCCCATGTGCTGACAACCGGCCAGACCTCGCTTCGCAACATAGCAAGGTACCGCTCAGCATTCATGGTGTTGCGCAGAAGGAACGGGCCCACAACCTGATCTGAGGTCATACCACACCACACCGTTACACTGAACCGATTCTGCCGTTTTTCAGCGGTAACCGTGCGACTTCTTTCTTTGGGGGTGGGTAAAGGAAGAAGTCTACCGCACCAAACCGAGGACATTGGAAGAACTGGAGGACCGAATTCGGGAAGTCATGTCCTCCATCCCGCCGGAGTTCCTGCTAAAGTCAGTGGACGCCATTCCTGGGCGGCTCCAGAAGCTGGTGGAAAGAGTTGGAGCCCACATTGAATTTTAGAGAAAACCTACCATGTATGCCTACCTTTTCATATTATTTCTTCTGAAATAAATGGATAATATACGTATTTTTTTACCAATCCAAAATAGGGAGCTACTTTCCGCCCACCCTGTATATATATATAAAATGGGCTATGTCGTAGTCTGGGTAGTAGTTGGATGGGAGAGCGTCTTCCGCGCCCAGATTATGTAGCGACCCGTGGTTCGGATCCCACGTAAAGCTGTAGGTCCCCTCCGTCATATGACCTTAGATGTTGCGAAGGAGGTTAAACAACCCCACTTTATATATATATATATACAGGGCGTCCCAAAAAAATGTATACACACTTTAACAGCTGATAGCTCAATTGATGTTTCTTTCTTTCCAAGTTAAACCCATTAGAATTAATAATGGCAGTCAGACTAAGCTTTGAACAAAGGAAATTCATTCTAAAATGCTACTGGAAGTGTGAAAACGCAGTTGAAGTGCAAAGACAGTTTAGGAGGGAGTTTCAAACAGATCCACCAACGCGACTTACCATCACTCGAATTAGAGATAAGTTTGAAGCCGATGGAACTGTTCAGAATGTCCACAAGAAGCGTTCCGGAAGACCACGGACATCGACAAGCCCCACAAAGCAAGAAAGAGTACTGGAAACGTATCACCAAAGTCCAAGAAAATCTGTGCGGCAAGCGAGTCGTGAGGTAGGAATTTCAGAATCGTCTGTCCAACGCATTTTGAAGCGCTGTCAATGGAAAAGTTACATTCCAAGATTAGTCCATGCTATTAATGATGATGATGATCCGGACCGAAGAGTGGAGTATTGCGAGTGGTACTTGGCACGATGTGGATGTGGATTGGACGAAGGGGTTTCGTAGAATACCCTCCGCGTTCACCAGACCTCACACCACTAGACTTTTTTTTATGGGGATACTTAAAAGACAAAGTCTACGCTATAAAACCTGCAACAGTCGCTGAATTGAGAGCAGCCATTGAACGAGAATGCACACAAATACCAAACGAAATGTTTCGTGATGTTTGCGATTCCATTGCTTCGCGTTATCAGCAGTGCCTGGACCAGAACGGACGTCAGTTTGAAAACAGGCGTTGACAAAACAATTAAATAATGTCTGTAGATTCTATTACATTTTGAAAATGAAATGTATTTTAATAAACACTGCCTTTATAAGTATTTAAAGTGTGTATACATTTTTTTGGGACGCCCTGTGTATATATATATATATATATATATATATATATATATATATATATATATGAAAATATTTCACGAAAGTGGTTTTATTCATCATATATATATATATATATATATATAATATAATATATATATATATCAGCCCTTTGCTTTGTCCGGAGCGATAGGGCGCGTCCCTCTGTGGCGAATGTGGGAATACACCTTTCTTCGGTGTAAGGGCTTTCTCTGCCCTCGTGGACCATTGGGCCCGTTTGGGGACCCGGCTGATCTCCTGCTTCTTTTTCTTTCTTTCTCCTTTAACCCATTTTTTCTGGCTTCTCCCTGTTTATTTTGGTGTTGTTCTTTGGACTTTGATTTTGACCCTTTCCTTGGCCTTTGGGTGTGGGTGGTGGTTGCCCTGCACCCTTGTCGCTTTCCAACCAAACCCAAACCCTGTTCCTGCCACTTTTCACCGCGCGTTGGATGAGAGTGGCCGCCTTTCAGGCACAGGGACTGGGTGCGGGCGTATCTCCCCTGCGTGACATCTATCGGCGGTGGGACCAAGTGTGCCCACACTTCGCCTTTCCCTTGTTGGAGTCGGTGGTGGCTGGATGCGCGCGGGGGATGAAGTTCTTTTTTGTTTTGCTATGGACACTTCTCGGCCTACGACTACTACTTCTCATTCCCGGACTACTACTTCTCTCAACACTCGGGTGGTGGGCAACCAGGCCCTCGAGTCCTTTACCACTGGAAGACCGCAACCTAATGGGGTTGACCCGCCTGTGGAAGCGGAACGCTTGCACTCCTTTTCCGTTGCCGACCCTAGTCCGTCCCTCGACTACGCCCTTGGACCTACACTCTCTGGAGCAGGGGTCTCGCCCCAGCCCACTTCAGCCACCTTCGGGCAAGTCAAGTTCCACCGAGGACTTGCCCCCACAACCTGGCTTCTTGCTCTCCCCATATGCCCCCCTCACCCGCCGTCAGCCCACCTCCCCACGGAGAGAGCCTCGCGGCGGACGGGGGAGCCAGCATTCACGGCCGTCCTATCGACCGTTGAATATACCAGTCTATTTCGACTCTACAGCCTCCCTCTCCCTCCCAAGTCTCCACAAATTCCTGGTGATTCGGCCTACATCTGGGTCCCTCCCGAACAACTCTGAACGGACGTTCCAGGCGATCCGAACCCACAGCAACTCCAGCCGCTATGACGTACGCCCACAGAGGGATGGCTCCCTCCTCGTAAAATCACGCTCAGCCGCAGAGACGAAAGCCCTACTCTCCCTCACTGAGGTCCTTGGATGCTCGGTGTCCGTTTCCCCACACCCTCGCCTGAACCAGAGTCAGGGCACTATTTACGCCACCCGCCTATTGTCGGTCGCAGTGAACGAGCTCCTGGAGGACCTCGCACCCCAAGGAGTCACTAAGATCTATCGTTTCACATCCCGACAGGGTGGCACCCCCTCCCCCACCCCACGTCTGCTCCTTACTTTCAACACACTAATCCCCCCCGGCCGCATTGTATGGGGTATGGGAGACCGCGCCTCATGCGAGTTTTCTATCCGCCCATACGTCCCAAACCCGACCCGTTGCTTCAAATGCAACAAATTCGGACACGTTAGCTCCGCTTGTCGACAGCCGCATCAATTATGTATTCACTGTGGACGACTCGCTCACCCTGACAGGTGCCCCAATACGCCCAAATGCTCCAACTGTGAAGGTGCACACCCCTCTTCATCTCGAGAATGCCTTTTCTTCAGGTTCGAGAAGGAGGTCCGAGGCCTACAGGTGACGGACTTCCTTAGCCCCCGTGAGGCACGCGACAGGGTGCGGAGTCGGGAGGTGAGGCCGGGGGTGTCCTATGCCGCTGCTCTCGGCTCTATCATCTCGGCACGCCCCCCTGGCCTGCCGCCGAAACCCCCCCAAGCCACTGCTCTCTGTTCCCCTCAAAGAAAACCCTCGCAGGACCCGACGGTTTCCTGTCCCCCTGCCATTCCTCCTCTTCCCGCATCTCACCTGCCACGAATTCCCCAGGTGTCTGGGACCAGGACACCCAGGTCCCATCCACCTCAAACCCCGCCTTCCCAGTACCCCCTGCACACGCCCGAACCTGCCGCCCGGAGCAAGCCGTCGAGGCGGAGACGCCGGAGCGTGTCACCGGACCCTCCGGCCTTCCAACGTCTCTCTCCCTCTTCCCCTCGGACCAAGAAGACGGCTCGGATCCTCACTCCGCCCACCACGCCTACTACCATGTCCATCTCTCCCCATCGTAGAAGTCCCACCACTCTACCCCCACAGACCCTGACAATAGTGGCTGAGATCCACGACCCGCCCCGGACGACGGGACCCAGTCCGAACAATATCCTCTCCCCCGAGGATCCGGTGGATGCGGCCCTGGCGCGGCTGCACGGTGTGACCGAGGGAAGCTCGGCCGCGCCCACGCCCACGAGTCTTATGGATCTGCCCTTGCCTCCTGGTGCCATTTTCTCCACCCCTCCACGAGACTACTCTGATTCACCTCCTTCCACCCCTATCGTACCTATTCCCCCAACATCCCCGGCCCCCTCCTTGTCAGCTACCCTGTGTACGCCCTCCCTCCCACCCGCCCGGTCCTTTTGGTACCCCTTATCACCACCTCGAGTCCGCCATGAGACCCCGGACAGGCGGGGTAGCGCCACTTTTGGGGCTGCCGTGCCCCCTCCTGGTCCGACCATAGAAGCCCGTCACAATACATCCGACCCTCTCAGCCCACGATGTTCCTCTGCCTGCCGTGATCCACGCCTCCGGTCTCGCTCGGCTGACTCGATCCCGCCACCTCCGCGGGGTTCGACAGGCCGACCGATTCCTTCCATGGTGAATTGTAGATAGCCAGCCATGCTCCCGACCAAGCCTTCAATTTCGCGAACTCCGGATCCCTCTTCATACTCCAACCTCCTACTGCGATCCACACTCGCCGACGGCCCCCACTTTTCAACGGAAGCGATTCTCTTCTTCCTTACTCACTCCCAGCTGCTCCATCGCATTTAAAACCGTACCCCTCCTACCCACTATCCAGTGACTGACCCTTACTCACTTCCCTAGTCTACCACCCCCAACACAGTAACATCACCCAATCACCCCCTCGCCGAGATATGTACCGCCCTTTTAGGTACGAATCGGCGGTAAATCAGAAAGGAAAAAAAATAATATATATATATATATCAGGTCGGTCATCCCATAAGTAATGTCGTTTTTTACGATAGATTAAGTTTAAACTAGTCCTCGGTTTAAGCATAAATTTTCTGAAGGTTACATTTAAGAGATGATCTATCGTGTTTCGCCACATACTTTACAGACCTTGACCAGTGAAGACGTGTGTTTTGCTTTATGTGAACCCCTCATAAACATGGCGGTATCAGAAGAGCATATCGGGCATATAATGCTTTACGAGTTCAAAAAAGGGAATAGTGCTACTGAAGCAACGCGAAACATTCAGGACGTTTATGGCAACGATATTCTGCATGTGAGGAAATGTCAAAGATGGTTTCAAAAGTTTAGGAATGGTGACTGCTGTTTGACAGATGCAGCACGCTCTGGACGCCCTGCTGAGTTTGATGATGACCCGCTGTTAGCCGCACTTGAAGAAGACTGTTCAACAACTGTCGAAGAATTGGCCCAGAAACTCAATTCATCCCCGTCCACCATCCATCGACATTTGCAACAACTCGGGAAAGTGCCTAAGTTAGGAAAATGGGTGCCACATGAATTGTCGGTCGACAATCTGAGGGTGCGGGTAAACATTAGCACAGCTCTTCATTCCCGTGAACTCCAAGATCCGTTTTTGCACCGTTTAGTGACTGGTGATGAAAAGTGGATACCGTACTAGAATGTTAAGCGCAGTCGACAGTAGGTTTGTGCCGGAGAACCAGCGACACCACAGCCAAAACCAAATCTTCATCCTCGGAAGGTGTTGCTTAGTGTTTGGTGGGATAAAGGTGGTGTAATACACTTTGAAACCTAACCAAACAATCACCGCTCAAGTCTACTGTCAACAACTGGATCGATTGAACACTGCGCTAAAAGAAAAGAGACCTTCTTTGGTTAATCGGAAAGGAATCGTGTTCCACCACGACGACGCACGTCCTCATACCGCTCGGATCACTTCCGCAAAAATTGAGGAGTTTGGGTGGGAAAAACTTCCACATTCTCCAGACCTTGCGCCTTCAGATTATCATCTCTTCACGAGTCTGCAAAACTATCTTGACGAGAAACTATACTTCTTTAGATGACCTGCACACCAGTCTTTGTAAGTTTTTTGCCTCAAAACCGCCTGAATTTTATAAACATGGCATTGAAAAGCTCGTAGGACGTTGGCAGAGTGTCATTGATTCCGATGGAAAATATATACTAGATTAAAAAGTTTCAGTTGAGTTTTTTTTTTCTTCAAATTCTGATCTAAAAAACATTACTTATGGGATGACCTGATAGAATGCAAAGCCATCATTTTGATGATCCTTTGCATACTTTAAACGAGCTTCTTTGTGCTCTTTCGTAGCAGAGTTCTTTTTCGTGTAATATGAAGAAAACCTGCATTTATAATGCAGACCATTCTTTGTCAGTATACGCCGTACAGGTGAGGAATGGACATCGATCTTAGATAGTCTTAATGTTTGGCAAGTATCACCTGTAGTCACTCGTGGATTCGCAGCAACCATTCTTTCAATCTGTTGTACGTTTTGAAGTCTTGCAAGGTCGTCCACGCCTTGGTAGAATTTTGATTGTTCGAAAGCCTTTCCATTTCTTCATAACTGCAGCAACCGTCCTAAATGGAACTTGAAATTATTGTTGTTGTTTAGCCGATCAGCCCACCCTGATCGAGCAAGCCGGTGGCACGCAGGTAACCGATCGCCCTCTTCTGAGTGGACCAGAGGTTCAGCGCACTAGTGATGTTGTGTTGTGTTCGTTGTTGTGCTAGAGCGGTACAGTCTGTCATAATGTGTTCAATTGTTTGTGGTGTGTCGTGGCAGGTGTCGTCTATGGAGTTGTCTAGTCTGTGTTTATATGTTAGTAAGTTCGAGTGATGTCCACATCGGAATCATACTAAGTTAACTCGATCCGATCTGCTCAGGCTGATCTCTGACCTGTTAATGGGTGGCGGCTTCCCACCTAGGACCGCATTCGGACCGAGTCGTGTCAGTGTTTTGTGGGTTAGGTGTGTGTGCATGTGTTTTCTGTACTGTGTGATGTCTGTGGAGCGTGGTATGGAATGGAGTATTTGGTTATAATGTGTGTCTGGTGTTACCTTAATGGTGCGAGGTGTCGGTGCGTGATTGTACATGTAGTGGCAAGGGTGTTGTGGGTTAGTTGTCGCTGCTGCCATGAATTGTGTTCCCCTCATGTCTAAATGTTCCCTAACTTTCAGTATTTTTGTTTCTGTGTGCAGGTGTTCTATTGGTGTTGTTTGAGTGCATCCTGTAATGATACGAAGTGCGTTGTTTTGTATTGTCTGTAAGGTGTTTATGTGTGTGTGTGAGATAATGGGTGCCCAGCATGGGCTAGCATAGTCCATAACTGAGCAATATATTGTTTGTATATGAGTGATGTTGTTTCCTGCTGGTGTCCAAAGTTTGTGCCTGTTAGTACCCTAAGCGTGTTAAGTCTTGACGTACATTTGTTTTTAATATCCTGAATGTGGTTTGCAAAAGATAATGATGTGTTGTATGTGACCCAAAGTATTTTGGTCCTGTGAGTGTGTGGAATGTTGATGTTGTTTAGTGTATAAGCTGTGGAATTACCTGGTGTTCTTTTGTGTTGCTTGTAAGCAAGGTGATGGTTGATTTTGTGGGCGCTACTTTGAGTCTATTGTGTGTGAGCCAGTCTTGTATACTGTTTATGTATGTTTGTAGGTTATTTGTAGCGGTGTCGATGTTGTTGTGGGTGGATGTTAGAGTGATGTCATCTGCATATGATGATAATGTAAGCTTGTTATCTATGGGTGTTGGAATGTCATGCATGTATAAGTTGAAGAGTGTTGGTGAGAGAACAGAGCCTTGAGGGACCCCGTTCAGAAAAAGCTTGTTTTTGGATGACTTGCCATTAAATGTGACATGTGAGTATCTTCCTGAAAGATAGTTGCTCAGCCACCTTTTGGTGTTATTGTGCATATATTTGTGTTGAGTATTTTGTTTATGAGAGGGAAGCGTGGGATAGCATCAAATGTTTTAATGATGTCTATTGTTGCTAATAGTGTACGTTGAGCTGGTCGTCTGGAGTTGATGCCATCCATGATGTGCTGCGTGAGGTTAGTGAGTAATGTCGTGGTTGAGTGGTGAGGTCTGAATCCATGTTGAGTAGGCGATAGTGGAATGTGTGGGTTGGTGATTTCCAAGTAACAGAAAAACTAATCTTACAAGGTGTGCATAGTAAAGTAATGGGTCTATAGGAAGCTGGTTCTGTTGGATTTTTGTTTGGTTTGAGTAGTGTAATAATTTTACCTTGTTTCCATATGTCAGGAATAATAGTGTTGGTATATGTGCTGATATTTGTGAGAGCTAGTATTCCTTGTGGGCCCAAGTGTTTAAGGTGTATGTTAGATATGTTGTCTGGTCCAGTAGCCTTCGAATTCTTAATGTTTTTGATGATCTTGGTGGTCTGGTCTGTATTGAAGGGTGTAATGGTTGTGTCGAGTCTGTAGGTTTTCTTGTGTTGTCTGTCTGTCCGTCTGTCCGTCCATGTTTCTGGTTGTTGTCTCTGTTTAAGTGACTTATCTTTGCGTAGTGATTAACTAGAATGTTAGCTTGTTGTGTGTATGTTGGGATATTATTTTGGCTGCGACAGATAGCCGCGTGTGAGGTGTGAATGCCGCTGTTAGAGTGGGTAATGCCGTTTATAGTCTTGTATAGCCTGGATGTATCTGTGGAGTGGTTTAATGTTGTTATGAATTCCCTGAATGTTTCTGTTTGTTTTTCTTTGAGTTTGTTGTTTATTTCTCTGTTGAGCTGTTGTATCTGCTGTTTTATGGCTTCTGTGTGTGGGGTTTGTGTGTGATATTTGAGGTTGTTACGTTGCCTTATAAGGTGGGCTATTTCTCTAGTGTAATTTGGGTTGTATTTCCTAATGTTGCCTTTCGGTATGTATATGTTTGCATTATTGATGATCTGATTAAATGTCTTGAGTGTTGTATTGATGTTTATGATGGGTGTGCTGTTTAATGTGGTGAATTGTTCCTCAGTCTGTATTTTGAACTGTTCCCAATCAGCTTTCTTGTAATTTCTGTAAGTGTGCCTAAGGCTGTTGGGGCAGAGTGTAGAATGTGTTGTAATGATGATGGGCAGGTGGTCTGATGACAGTTGTTTTTCTGTTCTCCATTGTGTATTTGTTGCTAGTGAGGGGGAACAGAACGTTATGTCTGGGGAGGAGTTTGAGTATCCTGCTTGATGTGGTATGTGTGTATGTTCTTCTGTATTGTTAAGAATGAAGAGGCTGTTTCGTTGTGTGGCTATGTTGGCGCCTCTGGTGTTGCTTTGGTTGTGCAGGTGCCAACTAGTGTCTTTGGCGTTGAAGTCTCCTCCTAAGATGACATTAGTGAGAGAGGCAAGATTGTGTAACTGTGGATTGTAATTGGCTGGCACCTGAGGTGAACTATCTGGTGGGATGTTAAATGTTGATTAGTGTGGTGTGTTTTGCGCGTGTTTTAATGTTAACTGCCTGTATTTCTATCGTGTTATCTGCTTGGATTGTGTTTGTAATGTTTTGGGTAGCATCAGTGTAGCTAATGTTTTTACGTATGTAAGTGATTGGTCCACCCCCGTTACCCCCAGTACGATCTTGACGAATCGCCGTGAAGTCAGGGATGGTGGGTGTTTTGTGTGCGCGTTTTAGTTTTGTTTCTTGTATAAGTGCTATGTGAATTTTTTGTTTGTGTACGAATTCCCTAAGCTGCATGATTTTGTTTGTGAGGCCATCTACGTTGTACTGTAATATGTTAATATTATCCTTCTGTATGTGTCTCATGGTGCTATTGTGTCTATGTCTTTGTGTATGGTGACATGTGTAAGTTGTAGTGGGGCCTGGATTAGTCTTAATGTCGCCAGAGAGTAAGAGTAGTTCGGGGAGCACGTAATTGCTCCCTGTAATTGAAAAAATAGCACGCTGAGAATAGGTCCGGCCCCGGGAGCCGATCGGCACTCTGACCGTGCCACGCAACAGGCCGTCGACTGACAGTCTGGCCAACCGTAGACAGCCCGCTGCACGGAGATTTGAGGAAGTTTGGCCACCAGCGCGTTGATGTTTTGGTTTGACGTCGCCTTTTCTTCGCGTTGACGTGTCCCGCGCTGGAGGATGCAGCCACTGTTAGAAGCTTCCTCGTCAGCTGCTAACACTTTTTTCAGGTTGTTCTAGCTACCTGTTCAGAGGTTTTTTATAAACAAATCTCAGTTTTCTGCTCAAAACGGCTCTTTCTAATTTTAAAATTGATTAGTCAAGGAAGGAAGATGTTGACTTCTATTTTGCGGCAACAGTTGATGATATTTATGTTACTTTACTGATTAATGAAAATGATTAGGCTCTTCAAGTTACAGTATAAAAGATTTCTTTCGTTATTTACACTCTAATCAGGTAGGTACTTTACTTATGCGAACTTTCTTTAGAGTTTCTTCATATACTCAAATTTTGACGGTTGTTTTCTTCCGTGAATTTTTTAACTCCGCTAGTTTTAATTATATGTGAAGCTCCAAATTTTCATGACTCTATTTGAAATTGTTGGCCTATCTTCCTGTAAGTCTCTCTTTATTCGTGTGCAGCAATGACATCTCTTAAGATCTGTAGGCAGCTCTTTAACATGATGACCCATTGCTTAGTAATGGCTTGTACAGTCATCTGCTGGGTGGAAGGGTAGGTAGGTATAGTTAGTTTATAAAGGTAGCATGATTATCTTCATTATTATAAACTATGGTGGTTGTTAACTTTTCCCCTTTTCCTTTAGGTTGTATCCGGTTGACAAAACTAGAGTCAACGAATTCGGACAATCGGGAGAAGAGAAGGCGAAGAAGGAATAAACAAATTAATCAATAATTTCAAAACGAAGAATTCCTCTTAATGAATTTGGATGTGATATAATTTTAGATAGTGAGAACTTCGACTGAAGGCATTTAACTTAATTTTTTAATACTTAATTGTTGATAGTAATGGTTAGTGATGTTTTGTTTTAATAATTAGATAAAGAACTGGGGCACTTCAACGAATGGGAAGTGAAGAAAATACTCGATAGCAGTACACTGCAAACATTCCATGAAAAACACAATTTTATTTCGTATGCCAATAGCACAAGGAGCTACGTGTATTGTAGTCTCCTTTTAACGAAGATAAGTTTGTACCTGAAATAGTATTGCAATACCGTGTCTAAAAAAAAAGCTATTATCCATTTTTAAAGGGATAATTCCGCAATAAGAGATGGATTTATTGCAAGGAAGCATGAATTTTGGCTTATATTTAGGTCTTCATCAAGTGCTAATGAAGAGGGATAGGAGACTGTCAATTTATAGGGTAAGGAAGATCGAAATTAGAAAACTATAAGGTATTCATGGATTGAAAAAATATAATGAAATTCAAAATTAAGTAATAAAAATGAAAGGAAAGGGATAGGGTGGAGGGGAGAACGCAAAGCCTATTAGTGTCTTGTTATTCATGAGATGTCATACGAAATAATCTGTAACTTTCAATATTCACTACGTACCAAAGATTTGTCTTGGGGGAAGCAATGGAAAGTTATATTGTCCGGATTTACTTTCGTGTAAACGTTGTTTATATTTACATTTCATTTGAAAAACATGGTTCCAAAATTAGGAACCCTTTCAGAGCGATGTCAACCACTCCCAGTTACTGGAAGCACACTGGCCCACGATTTCATCAATGGAATTTGCATTTTATATGTCATTTCGGAGGGCGTTGCGTGTCAATTTTTGTATGAACATTTGTCAGTGAAATGAAACATTGAGAGTAGACTTCTTGGTAACCTTTGGGACGAGGTCAGTTTGTGAGAAGTGTTATTGGAGGTGAGAAAAGGATTAAAGTGGTGGTCGTAGCTTTGAAGTAAAAAATAGGTGAAACGTGCAATTATTGATGATGATAAAAAAAACAGTACAGAGTATTACAGTAGACAACGAAACGACGTTACTGGAATTTAGTAAGATTTATTTTAACCCTTTAACTACTGCGTTTGAATGTCATCACGGAGTTGGTGTGCTGGGTTTCAGTGATCGACAGAAAACCCAAATCGAATCTACTCTCATGGGAGCACCACAGGCAATTATGGGACGCGAATATACTCGATAGGAGCAGTTAAAGGGACAAGTCATTGGGGGTAAAAAAAACCAGCCAGCCAGCCAGCCAGATAATTCGCAGGTCAACAAAAAAAAACTTTTTTTCGTTGCCAAGGAAATTAGTACGAATTTAGGGTATGTTGGGGTTGCTGAATTCCAAAATGAAAGTTTTTCCGATTTGGCTCTAGTTCTTGAGATAATGAATACCCTCAATTAATAGGAAACGTAACCATAACGCGTGCATATGGGAAACTACCGGAACATTCTAGATGGTGAGACCGAATAAAATGCCATTATGCATTTCATGTGTTTACTTTTAATGATTTGAGACAATTTCAATGCGATTTGTAAGTAGGCTCCGCCTGAACATTAATTTTTTTGCATTTTTACGTGTTTCAATGGGGTACCAATTATCTCATAAATTAGAGCCAATCTAGCAAAACCGATGCCATATTCGGAATCAGCACCACAAAGTTACCCCAAAATCACACTAATATGATTGGCAATGAAATGAGTGTTGACCAGTGTAATTGATTAGGAGCGAATTAAATTCTGCTGGAGTAGAGATTGGAAATTATTTAAGCCAGGATAGCCTAACAAATAGAGTGGAAATGGAAACCAACCAATTGTAATCCCATCGTAGTTTCTGAATCAGTTCTTATCTATACTTGTATTCAATTCCAACCAACCGTGGAATCCTAAGCAAGTTTGTGAAAAAATATTACGGTAGACAAATGTTCCGTCTGCGCGTCTTCCTTAATCCCCTCCAATCAATTTTTCTCATGAATGAAACTACTACTACTAGCCTTACTCTTTTTAAATCTACGTCTTGGCGTACAGTTCTGCAAGTTCCCTTTTCCCTCTAAATTAAATTTCGTCTACTCATCCGGCCTTCCTGAAGACTTCAAGATGGACAAAGTTTATGCTTCCTTCTAATAAATTCCTTGATACTATATTTCCCTGCATAAAAAATGGATGAATCAAATCAAATCGGTGGTAATTTTTATATTAATTGTATAAAAAATATCTTACACTATATAATGTTACCTTATTTATTCAGATGAATAAGTTATGTAAAGCTTTCGTTTAAATATCCACACAATGCCTTAGTTAATGAAATGGCGGTATAGAACTCTTAATCTATCTAGAAAGAAAAACGCGAAAAAGGAAAATAATTAGTGCCATGAGTTGCAGCAGCTCCAAATAAACTAGATAGTAAACTAGCTGTTCGGGGTACTTTCAGTCCATTTTGAGAGTTAACTTTACGAATCGACAAATAAATAAAATACCAACTGTTCCCTGAACAGCTGTTGGACTAAGACAGCATCCAGTTTACTTGTACACGTCTATGCCATCACGTTCGAAAATAAACTTTCCAACGTATACAACAAAAATGCAAGAACATTTAAATAGACCAACTACCTGCTCACGTAACTTCAAATTATGCGTTTCGGGTAGCATGAGTAATAAATCTGGAGCAACTTTTGGTTATCTCAATTATACTTATAATATTGAAGTTTCGACACACACAAAACTTTGGATAGAAGTTATTCTCCGGCAGTAGACTATAATGAACAATTCTAAAGGTACTTTTTTTTTTTCTGTCCAAGTACGATCGAATAACCATTTTAATTACTTATTGACTAAATCAACAGGAAACACGTGTGGCTACTTCTGGTAGTTTTCTATCTTTAAAGACCTATCGCACTGACACGGTGCTTGTTCATGATACGAGAACACCTTCTTCCATTGATACTTCTAAGTAATCACTGATATTTCCGCACTGTTTACTTGTTTTAACGTGTCTCCTCAAATCCACTTTTCGACTAAAAGTTTCTTCGCACTGGATGCACTTATAAGGCTTCAGTTTAAGGTGGATAGCTTCATTGTGCAAATTAAGGTGAGCTTTTTGGTGAATGTGGCGCCGCAAATGTGACATTTGTGAGGTTTCAGTGTATAGTGAACGGAGGCGATGTGTCTCTTCATATTAGCCTTTTGGGTGAAGGTGGTAGCGCACTGCGGGCACTTGAAGGGCTTTAACTTGTGGTGGACTGCTTTCAGGTGTTTGGTGAGGTTGCTCATTATACTGAACACTTCAGGGCATTCCGGGCACTCGAAGGGCTTCAGCCGTGGTGAATGGCGTCCAAATGCTGATTGAGATTGCTTCTATGGTTGAAAGAGGAGGAACATTCTGGGCATTTGTACCGCTTCAGGTTGAAATGGATGGAATTGATATGCTGCTTCAAGTTGCCTTTGTGGGTGAATCTGGCTGGGCATTTTGGACACACGAACCTCTTAATTTTTAAGTGGACGCTGTCAACATGTCGTCGCAGTTTTCCTTTGACACGGAACCATTTTTGGCAGTAAGGACATCGAAAACCTTCACCAAAATCATTGGTGACGTCACTGCTGATGCTGCCTTCCAAAGATGCCGCAATCTGGTGATGCAACAAAATCCCAAAACTCTTCTCATCAATTTCTTCCTCAAAATCAGTTCCAACGAGCGGTTTCTGTTCCTTACTCTCATCCTCTTCAATGTCCTGGCAAACGAGTTGAAATACATGAATGAATGACGCAAGTCAAAAGCAGAATTTAATCATGCACAAACAAGAACTATGTCGGGATGATCATCATCAATGTCCCCTCCTCTATTTGTGACCTTGACCATTGGGGCAAGAACCTGATTCTTGCTGACCTCTGTGACCCTAGTCTTGTTCAAAACGTATCGTATTACAATAATCCAAACTGGGATTATTACAATACTTCTTCAGTTTCTACCTCTACAATTTAGTAAGAGGGTTTAAAAGTTGTGACAAGAATTTCCATCTGAATTTTGACCTCTATTTAACACCTTAACTCTTGATACAGGGACCCGAGCCTTGCTAAAAATACTGTCTTATGATCATCCATGTGTGTGTATGTGAAGTTTCATCGATTTAGGTTGAGTTGACCTCAATTCTACCTTGACCTTTAGAGAAGGGATGTGGCAACCCCACCGCCCGCTGAAATATTCAGCTAGTTCCGCGCCTCCTGCGCTATAGGAGAAGGATTGGGTTGGGGAATCCCTCCATCCATTCCCTGCAGGCAGACATTTGGGTATGTGAAATGCAAAGGGAATAAATGATGAGTAAAGAGAAGTGGTGCGGTGCTCAAGGAGGGGGAAGGTTTGATGTTCTGGTATTGTGAAACAAAGATGAAAAGAGGTGGGTGGTGGTTCTGCGTGTGAATTCAGAAAGGGGGGGGGGGGGCGAGGAACCGGTGTTAGTCTGTTGAACGATTAGAGACTTCTCGTGGGGGGGGGGGGGGGGGAATTGGATATGCGCCGATGAGAAAAACCTTTGCCCACATGATAGTCCTGTGTAGAGGGAGGCTGTGTGGAGAATGGAAAAAAGGTGGGTCACAAAAGAAAAGTTAATGGTAAGAGAAGTAGCGAACGAGTATGGTAAGAGAGTGCATGATGATTTGAGTGTAAAGATGCAGATTAAAAGAATACGAGTGGGATGTGGAACATGTACTAGGAATGCAAGACGTGTGTGTGTGTGTGTGTGTGTGTGTGTGGTTGCTGAGATAGGTGCGAAGAAGACGGCAACAACGTGGTAGGATGCCGAGGTTGCGTCTGTGGTTGAGGATAAGAAGAAATGGTTGCTGGGTGCACAGAGTAATTGTGATAAGAGAAGAAAGTTGAAGTGTGTATGAAGAGAGCAAAAGAAATGTGAAGAGAGAAAGTAATTAATGAGTTTGGAAGGAGGATAATAATTATGTAGATAATAGAAAGTTGTTCTGGAGGGAAGTGCAGAAATGGAGGAATGAAACCAAGAAAGTTTGAGAGTAAGGGATGAAAATGAAGGAATGCTCAACAGATATGGTTCTAAGGAATATTTCGAGGATTTGATGGATGGAAGAGATGAGAGGAGTACAAATATAAATATGATGGAATTTGGTGATATGAGGAGAATGCCTGTAAACATAAACCATGGGGGGTGAAATGAAAGCAAGCGACAATTCGCAAGCTAAAAAGAATGTTTGCGAAGATAGGAAGGGGAGAGGAAGGCCGAAAAGATGAATGGTTGGATATGGTGAATGACTGCTTGAGGAAGCGTGGACTTGATCTGGGGTTGTTCGAGAAGTGGCTGGAAGTAGATTGGAATGGAGGTTTATTAGAGGTAAGTTTGGGACACTCGCTCACTTTTGTTTTTGACAAAACCTGGAAACACTACCACGCATGACGTCGAAGCGCCACAGGTGTAGAATATAGCCATGTTATGGAGGGAGGGGGGGGGGGGATACTGGTCCACCAGGATGCCGGTGTGAATGAATATGGATGCTTTAGTTTTTACCTTTTCTCTTCTTCACTACCTTCTGCATTTTATATCGGAGCTGTCTTGCCTTCTCACCCCAACTCATTTGGGAAGTGAGATTTTTGATAATGTACGTACATACGTACGTATGTATGTATGTACACGAGTCTTCCTCAAAACACATCGTCCTGTAATGATCCATACGTGTGAGAAATTTCAATTTATGTTGAGTGGTTCAAAAGTTATGGCGCGGACCTCCATTTGACAGTTGACCCCTATTTGTGACCTTGACCTTCGATGCCACGACAGAGTTCTTGCTTGCAACACATCGTCTTACGATACGTGTGTAAAGTTTCATTATTTCAAGTTGAGTAGTTCGAAAGCTATGGAGTGGATTTCGATTTGACCTTTGATGCAGGAGCTTGATTCTTACTCGTGACACATCGCCTTGTGATCATCCACACGCGTGTTAAGTTTCATTCATTTCTGTTCATTGGTTCAAAAGTTAGCCCAGACACGCGTAATACAGGAGAGGTTTCTGCAAACTAAATCACTGTTAAATAAATACAGTGAGTAAATAAAAGTAATCCATTTCAATCATTACTTAGGATGAATGGAACGTTGACAAATTTGTCATGATAGCCAATTTACTCCTAATTCGAAATTCACGCCTGGTCTCCACTCCAAAATGATATAGAATGAAAAATAAATGAAGATCAGGGCGCATCTCATTCCCAGTGATAATTAGAGCGTCAGTTCGCTGTAAATGGAATGCATTTTCTTCCATGGAGAACAAGTAGATTTCTGGCAATTTTAGCCTCTCTCCCTTCAGTACCCCCAAAATTCTCATAAAACCCCTTACTTTGTTCACTTCCTCCTTGACACTCTCTTTACTCTCTCTGTCCTCCACCACAAACCCTTTGGAGAGGAACTTATTGCGCAGTCTTCGTATGGTGACTCTATTGGGTGGAGTGTCATCATAATGCTCCTTCCAGAGTCGCAGCACTTCTTTGGTGCTTTCAAGGTAACTGTAATACCACAGCATCACTTGGATACGCTGCAGTTTAGTGAATCTTGTTTTCTGTTAGAAAAAAATATATATATTTGGGATGAATTTCACAAACATGAAATGAATGAATGAATGAATGCAAGCCCACAAGGAAAAAGAAAATTTTTTTCTTTTTCCTTGTAGATTTACATTATATATATATATACGTATATATATGATACGCACAGACCGTGCATGGAACAAGGAACTCTTCTGGGATAATTAAATCCACTATAGTCCGAATAAGTAATGGTAAATGACAAATACCATAGTTTTTCTTTTTTATGATGCTAGCCTGATGTGGGCAACGGGTCACTCACTCCTTGTTCCATGCACGGTCTGTGTGTATCATAAAAAACTCAGGGGACCATTCTGAGTTCATTCCCATATATATACAGCCTTGGTCAGAATTATTAGGCACCTTTAAAATTCTAAATAAAAATATATGTTAGCGCAATAAAGGATATAAAAACAATGATATACCTGTTAATTTAATTATTTACATTAATTTTAATACCTGGTATGTCTGCCTTTGGCCTTAATTACCGCCTTTATTCTGTTTGCCATATTGCTCACTAAGTTGTTGCATACTGAGCTTGGCAGTTTATCCCATTCCTGCTGTATAATGTTCTTCAGTTCACTTTGAGAGGTGCATCTGTGCTTCCTGATACTCTTCCCGAGATGGGCCCACAGGTGTTCGATGGAATTTAGGTCTGGTGATTGAGGGGGCCAATCCATGACTCTGGTATTATTCTGCTCAAACCAATTTTTGCTGTGACGAGAAGTGTGGAACGGAGCGTTGTCTTGTTGGAAGATGACACCTTCAGGGACATTAGTGTTGAAGATTTTGGCTACTGAGCGCTCGTATACTTGATCCAGCATGGTGGTGTACTTGATAGAGTTCATCCTGGCGTCACAGATTTTCAACATTCCGGTCCCTGCCAGAACCATGCAACCCCACACCATGATGCTACCCCCTCCGAACTTCACAGTAGGTACCACGCATTCAGCATAGTATGCTTCACCTGTTCTTCAGCGAACATAAACGGCGCAAGGGGTCCCGAAAATCTGACAAAAAAGTAGGATAAATGAATTGTTTTACCATAACGGTTGTAACGCATTTAAATACATTTCTATACAATGTAACAATATAAATAAGTAACTACTATGAATGTGTATCTTGCCTCGAAGTCACTTTCATCGGACCAGATCACTTTAGCCCAGTCCTCAAGGGTCCAATTTTGGTGTTGTTTGGCCCACATTAGACGCTTTTTTCGGTTGACCTCAGACAGAAACGGCTTTTTCCTGGCCTTCCATCCTTTGAGGCCTTTTTCTGCAAGCCTTCTTCCAGCGGTACGACTGGAGATGGACTTTCCAGTTGTTGACCGAAAGGCTGCAGCGACGTCCGAGTATGCTTTCTTACGATCTGTCAGGCTAATTCTTTTCAGCAGCCGGTCTTCTCGGGCCGTTGTTGACCTTTTCCTACCTTGCCCTGCCCTATTCTTGTAAGACTTGGTTTCCTTGTACCTTTTTAACGTTGTCCGTACTGCAAATCTTGAGCATTTCATTTGTTTTGCAATCTTAACCTGGGATAGTCCTTGCGAATGTAATAAGACTATTTGGGCCCGTTCACTTTCTGAAAGTAGCTAACCCTTCGCCATTATTGTAGCCACTACTTTTGTAAACAAATAGAACGTGTGATATTAGGTCGTTTCTTCTTCTTAACTTGCTTACATTTGTATTATCTTCGTTTTACATCTCACAAATTTCCTGAAAAACAAATAAATGTATGTTATGTTCTTTATTTATACTTGATATTTTATCAAAAGCATTAAAGTTTCAATTAATCACTAAAACAACATTTGAAATTATTAAACGAATTAATATGTAGTTTAAAACAAAAAAAAGACGAGGTGCCTAATAATTCTGACCAAGGCTATATATATATATATATTTTTTTTTATTTTAAAAGCACTAACCCTTTAACATACATTCTTTCCAGGCAATTTTATCAGCATTTAATACATGGGAAAATACATCCTTACGTATTAGGCTGGGTCAAAAAGGGGTCAAGGTCAAGATTTTACTTAGGTACATATTGTGAGGTTGATCATTTTGTAACAGTAGTATCCACACCAAAAATCAAGGCTGTGGGACCTTCGCTACCCCCCCTACCGATACTCACTTTTTTCCATATGAATTTGTATGGGAAATAGGCCAAAAATCGAAAATCGTAAAAATTGACCCTAAATATTAATTTTTTTGCTTTCGGATGGCCAAAATCGGGTTCGGTTCCCCGGCACGAATTACATCAGAATAGACCATTCACCAACATTTTTTTTTTAGATGGGGGGGGGGGGGGTCTTAAATCTGGTGCTGACTCATAGCACTGGATATAAGACCTAATATTACATTATTCTTGTTTTTTTTCTTTCCAGATTCCTATTTAGGTACCTAGAATGTTAAAAGTTTGTATTAAAATACTTATTTAATTTTAAAATATCAGTAATAAATAAAACATAGTTAAAATCTTATTAAATTAAATTATGGCTCTAGAAAAAGAAGCCACAATGCAGCCTTCGGATATTCAGCAAAATTTTCATCTGCCATGATGCCATCAAAAGCTGATGTTGTAAGGCACTTCCATTTTGTTGTTAGAGAGGAAGAATCTAAAGCACAGGGTAAAATAAGTAAAAATGATTGCTATAACGTAGTTCAAGATATAAAAGAAATTTGGCAAAAAATTTCTTTCCCAACAATTGATACAAAGGAAATTTATGTTAAAAGTTATTAGACTTACAGAAGATGCTGATAAGTTAACTAAATGCCCTATGATAAAAAGAAATGAAAAATATTATGAAAAATTAAAGAAATATGACGAGATGTTTGACATATCTCCATGCCACTGTTATGATAAAGGCATAAGGGATAGAAAACTTTGTAGGTGTGAACATAAAATACCTATTCTAGAATGGGAAGCTTTTATTGGTCAAAAGAAGAAAAAAAACAGTAAGGAAAAATTGATAAAAAAACTACTTCAAGTAATTGAGAAAGTTGGGCAAAATCCAAAAAGCACAGGAAAGGGAAAAGAAATCAAAAGAAAAATTAAGAGAAGCAAGGGAATTTGTATCATCAGAAGTGATAGATGATCTACAGATCTACAGAAGCTAAGGCTAACAAAGACCCTAAGATCCACTCTAAGGCTAGCCCGAGAGAAAGGAAAGAGTAGGGGGTTAAGAGAAGAGAAGAGAATAAGGGGTTAAGTAAGGAGCAACACCTATCACTCGTGGGTTAACATTCATTCAGAAAAAGAGGAAAAGTGTCTCACCATCATCATCCGCCGGCCACTGCCGACAAGTCAGAAAAATAGTCGGAGAGAATAGGAGAGGGGTGAAAGATGAAAAGAAGTAAAATAAGAACGCTTACAAACCATGCAAACACAGTCTTAACTCACTGTCATACCATGCAAACTACAAACATGCAAGAAAAGAGTTAGAGACATGCAAAGTAAGGAGGATAAGAAAAAAAAAAAAAAGTAGGTAAAGTTAAACAAAAAGTGGGTTAGTTTACGCTATGAGCTACATCTACATTCGTGTTAGTCTAATTTTTTTTTTTTTTTTTTTTTAAATAATTTTATTGCTGGCATCACACGCTGGCATGTCACAAGCTGGCATTCATCGTCAACAGACTCATCCCGAGCACCACCACCAGAGCTTCTGTTACTAACTTTGTTGTTATTTAAATTAAACAACGTTAATACCTTTAAAATGTCTGTCAAGACGGTTCTTAAACATATTAACGCTGGTAGAATGAACGACTGACGCGGGAAGATTATTCCATTTACCAATTACTTTAAACGTAAAGAAGTTTTTAGCGATATTAGTAATGAAACGTCTGCCACGCAACTTGAATCCGTTATTGCGAGTATTACTATTATCGAAAGTGAACAATTTGTCAAAATTCACGTTATCGATGTTATTAACGATTTTAAAAACTTCAATAAGCTCCCCCCTTAATCTCCTAGTTTCGAGTGAATACAAGTCTAACACTTTAATCCTATCTTCATAAGGCTTGTTGCGCAATGACGGAATAAGTTTCGTGGCACGACGCTGAACCCTTTCTAACCTATCAATATCCTCACGCAAGTACGGGCACCAAAACTGAACTGCATATTCTAAATGAGGCCTGACTAGGGACTTGTAAAGGGGCAATATGATATCCTTCGACTTAAATTCGAAATTACGCGCTATGAAGCCTAACATCCTATTCGCTTTTGCGCAAGACTCCAGGCACTGGTTCCTAACCTTTAAATCTTTAGTTACGCGTACACCTAAATCTACTTCCTCGTCAACGCTCGCTAACTCCCTATCATCCATCGTGTACGCGTAATTATTGTTGCGAGAACCTATATGCAAAACTTTACATTTATCTACGTTAAATTGCATCTGCCACTTATCCGTCCACTCCATAATCCTATTTACATCGTCTTGGATCCTATTTCTATCGTCCTCGTTAACAACCTTACCGCCTATTTTAGTATCGTCCGCGAATTTTGAAACGTTACTAGTCAATCCTACATCTATGTCGTTAATGTATATTACGAATAAACAATGGGCCTAACACTGAACCCTGTGGGACACCCGCTACCTACATCTAACCACCCCGATTCACTACCATTAACTACGACCCTCTGTCTCCTAGCACGAAGCCATTCTTCTAACCAGTTAGCTACCTGACCGCGTATACCGTGCGCTTTAACCTTCGCAATTAGTCTCCTATGCGGAACTGTATCGAACGCCTTTTTAAAATCTAAATAAATAACGTCAGCTGCCCTATGCCTATCGTATTCGCGCACTACTTCGTTATAAAATTCTAACAAATTAGTTAAACAAGACCTATGGCGTCGAAACCCGTGCTGACTACTATTAATCAAATCTCTACTTTCTAAGTGATCGATAATACGATCCCTAACTACGGATTCCAAAAGTTTACCGACAATTGACGTTAAGCTAATGGGCCTATAATTGCTAGCTACCGCGAACTTTTGTAAAAATAATTTTTTTTTGAAGTAAATCGCAAATTATTTCGAATTTTACGAATTTTCTGAAAAAACTGAAACCAGTTGGGTGGGGGTAGAGGTCTTCAGAATTCAAAAATATTTTAACAGGGTGTTATTATGATTGATTGAACCACCTCACACTATGTACGTAAGAAATAAAAAATTTCGACCTGGCCTATTACTTATGTCAGAATCAATACACTTAGATATATTGATATCTGAACTTTTTTCAGCTATTTTCCAGTGTACACAATTCACATCACAATAAAACCTTGCCTCCATAAATGAGGCCCTCCTAGGAAGAAGTGGCTAAGCGACAAAAGTAAAAAATGCCAGAAAATGGTTAAAGTTGCACCAATTTGAAAGTGGAATAACTTTTAACTTTTTGAAGATATTTCAATGAAATATTTTTTAAAAATTCAAAAGTTATGACACTTTCAAAATGATACAGCTAACTGCGTTTTTTAATTTTGTCGCTTAGCTACTTCCTAAGAGGACCTCAAATAAGAAGGTAACATCCAGAACCCTTATTTCCTCATAAGACGAGAGGTGGGTGTGAACTCCTAGTCACCTGAGCAATCAGTAGGTGGCAGGTTCAGTTACAACTGTGGTGGCAGGGGGAATCAAATCTGGGCTTTGAGAGCTTTCAGTGGCAGTTTTTATCTACCCATGCCTAATGAGAATACTCTTGTAGTTCTGAAGGATTAATTAATAGTGTCCACACTTCAGTCAAATCTCTCACACAAGAGGTTGAGAGAAGCCACTCAGAACTTCAAATATACAATAAGCATGCAACCACTATAATTTCTAAACTTCACAATCACAGCCAGTTTGGATAATGTTTACCATTATATTCAATCTCATTGATTAGTGCATTAGGATATTTCTTAATTAAAAGTTATATACTGTGGGGAATTTGTGTGAACTTTCTATGTTCAAAATTTGACACGAGCAACACGAAATACTTGAATTAATTCCATAATCCATACTTAAAGGAAATTTTAATTTTTTTTATTTAAAGTTGCTTCATTTGCACATGCTCATGAACCTTTATCATGGAGTTCTGTGTTCCTACTTAGTTTGCAAGGTCTCTAAGAAAATAAAATAATTCTACTTACATGGCCCTTCATATTCAAATCATCTAAAGACAGCTTCTGATTAAACAAATGTAGCACCGACCCATGCGTCTTGAAATGATTGTCCAACTCTAAGATCATTTGTTCACTGGGGGGAACTGTATTAAACTTAGTATTCCAATTTGAGTGAACATCTGATGCAGTTTTGAACTTCCAGTACCAAATTAAGCTGTGAATACGTTCTTCTACACTCATTTGACACAGTTCTGATATTGGTGATCCAGGCTAGGTTGATAACAGAAAAGGCAAGTAACCAATACAAGCACACTTAATTAAACTTTTCCAAAGATATTTATTCAGCCTACTCAGTTAAATCAAAATTTCTCTAGAGTGGATCTTAGGGTCTTTGTTAGCCTTAGCTTCTGTAGATCTGTAGATTACAGTTGTAAAAGCAACTAACTATTAAAAAAAAAAAAAAAAAAAAAAAAAATTTTAGGCCGGTCCCTACATTCAAGCTATAATAAACCATTCAAACTTGAAACAACTAAAATGATATATACATAGTGTAATATGATCTGCTTCACAGCATAAAATGATAGTGTGGATGTATACCACTGGTTAGATTACACAGGCCTGCGATGGAAAAACTTTTTTCATAATTTTAGCTGTTTACAATGTATTTTTGTGCTGAATTCGAAAAACACAATAAAAATGTCATACGACACAAAGTTATTTCACAAATTCGATTTTTTTGTGAAGCAACTTCGAGAAAATATCAGATTTTTTGTTTTATATCAGCGAACTAGCGTGTTTTGATAGTGTTAAGAAAGCATTATTTAGCCTTTATTAAATTAAATTCAAGACTCTTATTGTGTTCTGGGTACTGTAGTAAGTTGTGAATCATGGCTAGCCATGGATGTGTCAACAGTCCCGACAGTTTCTGCTACATATGCGGGGAATTTGTGATTAAGAAACATCAAAGAAACGTAACAAATTTTATTAGGCAAGTGTACCATGCCTACTTTGGAATGAAACTAGGAGACCAAGACAAACCATGGGCACCACACACAGTTTGTTTTATTTGCGTAAAGGATCTAAGGAAATGGTGTAAAGGCAAAAAGAAAGCATTCAGATTTGGTGTGCCAATGGTATGGAGGGAGCCAAAAAATCACTGTGATGACTGCTATTTTTGCTCTTGTGATGTTAAAGGCTATAACTCAAAAAATAGAAAGCCATATTCTATCCAAATCTTCCATCAGCTTTTCGACCTGTTCCTCATGGGCCAGAAGTTCCAGTTCCGCTTCCACCAGAAACATTGGAAGATTTGCCTAGTAATTCTGGTTCAGATACTGATCATGAAGAATTTCAGTGTGATATAGGAAGTGAAGACCCCCAGTTGTTCACTCAATCTGAACTAAACGATTTAGTGAGAGATTTGGGATTATCCAAGGAATCTGCTGAACTCTTAGGCTCCAGATTAAAAGAAAGAAATTTATTATCAGCTGGAACATCGATATATTTGTATAGAAGAAGAGAAAAGGAGTTTATTCACTACTTTTCACATGAAGGCAATTTAGTTTACTGTAGTGATATTGATGGTTTGGTACAGGCATTTGGCATTGAGTACAAAGCGGATGAATGGAGACTTTTCATCAACTCTTCTAAAAGAAGTCTAAAAGCTGTTCTTTTGCACAATGGGAACAAGTATGCCTCTGTACCTGTTGGTCACTCGGTACATCTCCAAGAAAGTTATGAGAATTTGGAATTGGTTCTTACAAAGATAAAATATTATGATCACCACTGGATGATTTGTGGAGACCTTAAGGTATTGTGCATGCTTCTGGGGCAGCAGGGAGGATATACTAAGTTCCCATGTTTCCTTTGTGAATGGGATAGCAGAGCAAAGAGTCAACACTGGGAGCAAAAACACTGGCCACAAAGAAGATCTCTAGAACCTGGAAGCAAGAATATTTTGCATAAAAATCTTGTTGACCCAAAGAAAGTATTTCTACCACCTCTTCATATAAAACTAGGCCTTATGAAACAGTTTGTTAAGGCATTAGAAAAAGTGGAGAATGCTTTAAGTACCTCTGCAAGAAGTTCCCTAACCTATCAGAAGCAAAATTAAGAGAAGGTATTTTTGTAGGCCCAGACATTAGAAGACTGCTGTCAGATGAAAACTTCTTGTCTACGATGACTGAAGTAGAAAAAGAGGCTTGGAATTCCTTCAAAAGTGTGGTTACTAAGTTCCTTGGGAATAATAAGGACCCTGAATATGCACTCATTGTTGAAAACATGCTGGAGAAATTCAAAGCTTTAGGATGCTCAATGAGTATCAAAATTCATTTCTTGAATGCACACTTGGACTTTTTCCCAGAAAATCTAGGTGCAGTAAGTGAGGAACAGGGAGAACGTTTCCATCAAGACATTAAGGAGATGGAAAAGAGATACCAAGGCCGGTGGAACGTTAATATGATGGGGGATTATTGCTGGATGCTGCATCGTGAAAATCCGGAAGCAGCGCACAAAAGGAAATGCAACAGGCGCAGCTTCACTGGCAAAAGAAAACGGGACTACTAAGCCATTCCACTAAGTAAAGATGTAAGTATCCAAGTTTTATAGTTTTTTTAAATAAATATATTCAGAAATGGTCAGGAAATAGGTTTCATGTGGTAATTCTTCACTACTTATTTTATTCAGTAACATATTACAACATAAAAATGTCATAGCAAATTGTGAAAAAACTATACGTGATGGAGCAAATCTGAGGCCATTTTTGGATTTAGCACCCCAAATTCCTATAAAATGAGCATACAATTTCAAAAACGTTTTTAGGACCCTCAATTTTGCAGGCCTGTGTTATGGGTAGCTTATCAATGGGAAGCAAACAATACACCAGCCAATAATCAGTAAATAAAGCATTTAAAAGAATCGTGTGAACAGTTTAACTGAATTAATAAGTGAAATTGTGGAGAAAGAGAGAAATTTAGTCACTAACATTTGGTTATGTCTTATTCTGTGATGCATAATATCAAGGTCAGACTGCATTCCTGCGGGTTTTGAACAGTACAGAACTCATACACTTGGCTTCTTCATTCTGGTAATATTCTATGCTTCACAAAAATTTAGGTTGACTCTTAAGCTAAACTATCAGGTCTCAAAATCTGCTCATTTTATTCTTTGTTAATAGAGTCAGGTAGACAACATTCACATTTAGACTACAGTATATGCAACTGCCATCACTTTCAGGTCTATAATACTGTTGGGTTATGCACACACTCATCAGACAAGAACATTCCCTGTAGTACCATACTGTATTACATTAATATGATTAACATATGCAGTTGTCATAGCTTAACCACAGTTTTTTTTTTCTTTAAATGGTAAAAGCAAGTCTATTTGGCCAGCTAATCACTGGTGTTAATGTATTTTTATCTATTTAAACATCTATAAAAAATTAATGTATATATTTCTCATATGTATGTGGCAATAACATGAGGAAAACTTGTCATACATACTGAGGGATTTATGTTAAGTTTGTGCATGGCCTTAGCTGTAATATGAAAAGGTGTCTCTAGCCTATGCCACCTACCTTTTCATTGTGATCCAAGGAAATGTTTTCCACAAATATAGCTTCTTCCTTTTCAAAAAGTTGCGATGGGTGAGAATGGATACAAAAATAATTAATATAGGGCCTAATTGTTAAGGATAAGTAGATCAATAAATCTAAAAAGTGTTTCTTTGAGAACTACTACTAGATCTTAGTAGGCTAACTAAAAGTTTTTCAAAACAAAATTACTGGGTAATTATGTATATTGAGTAACTCAGTCATTTTACACACCAAAATACATTTTTCTAGTAGAAAAATGGAGGTCAAAATCTAAGCAAAACACATCAAATATTACTAGAAAAATGTATTTTGGTATGAACCTAACCTTACCTAACCCTAAAACTAACGTAAGTGGAAATAGTAACCTAAAACGCCTAAAACTAACGAAAATATCATTACTTAACCTAACCAATCATCAAGGGCATTCAGTTGGCCTAACCGGTTAATATTGGTTATTTCACCTAAATATCTTCTGATCTTTTCGTATTAGGCACTCACTGTCACATTTTGGACAAGTTAAGGATGAGAGAATAACGCCGTAATTGATAAAAACATCCAATGCTTTCTCTTCATCTAGGGCACATGATGAATCAAGTTCTCAAAGTCAGAAACCACACAAACAGCACGTCATAATTCTATCACAAACACGACCAAACTGAATCCAATTACAAAAACAAAAATAGCCAGAACAGAAAACATCTAACTAATTAAGTCGCAGAGTAGCAAAAAAATAGCCCAAGCCTAGCTCATATATCATATTTTCATAACATCACCAGGCAAATATTGGGAGGGTGGGGAAAAAATGTCGCAAAAATGTCATATTCAAATCTACATAATTTGGTAAGGACACATCTGCGAACATAGTGACTTATATGAAAATGATGAGAAAATTATGCTTTAATATTTTATAATTATATTTGCTTTTGATATTCTGAGTACGATAAAACTCATATTAACCAATTACTGTAGCCGTACTCTGGAATTATCACAAAAGATACAGTACTGGGTTAGTTAGTGTAATGCTTTAGAAATGAATTAGCTACTTTTTTACTGTAGCTTTTCTAAAGTTTCATATGTAGTCTTGAGTAGCTAATATTCATGGACTAGCAAATGGGAACCTTATATAAATGCACAAGTTATATTACCTTCAAATCATCTGTTCTTTCTTCATATAAGTTATCTTCTGTTTTGATTTCAATATTAATGACAGGCCTCTGTGTTCCAAGATTCTGTTAAAAAAAAAAAAATTATATATATACACACACAGGTTGATGAAAGTAAATAGGCTAAATACTACAATGATTGTCCTCAATCACAAATGGCAAAACTAACCATAATGGAATGCCAAAATGTATCAGTTTTACATAATTTGAAGGGGAAAGCAACATCATTCTAAATATATTGATTCAATAAATCTTATTTTTTATTGACATCAAATCAAAAACTATGGAAAAAACCAAAGGTGTCTATTTACTTTTGTCAATCCTATTCAAGAGCTTCTAAATTATGATCAAAACAATTTACTGGGTTAGCCTAATTAGTCATCTCATGACCTTGGAAAAGTGTCTGATGGCCCAAATCAGATCAATTTTGGGTAACTGGAGGTCATAGAGGAGTAAATTTTGGTTTATACTCGTATTTCATGTATATTATGTGCCAAATTTCATAAAAATCAAGAGAGGTCATATAAATTGATGATTCGATACGAAATTACCCTAGTTGCTAAATAGCTTAATGAAACAAGTTCTACAAGTAACTTGGGTAACCTTGATAGTCCCCAGATGCTTCATTTTGCCTATGATAATGTTATGTTCTTATGAATGAGGAGATTTTAAAATATGTAAATAATCTACTTTAGATAAGACTACATTATAAGCCCTGTTTGTTCTACAATAATTTTAAAAATAACCTAATTATAATTAACTAACCTGAAACTGATATTCTGACAAATTTATCAGAAACTATAGCTATAGACCATTTATCTGACTTGGATAATCTTCACAGGCCCTAATGGTTTCATGTCCAAATATAATCTAATGAAATGCCAAGGGCCTGAAAGAGAACCAGTATGAGAAGTTTGGCAGAAGTGACACACACATTCTGAAAAAAGGAGTGAAGTGACTGAAAATCCCATAGGAAACAGAAAAAATAAGGCAAATATGCCTTCTAATAGTACTACTATTGAAAAAAGGTGGCTCTCCCAGGTCTGAAACAAATAATTTAACTTGATAAGTAATGCATTAGGATCTTGTAAATTGAGACTACAAATTCTGGTCAAATTTTCAAACTGCATCATGCAATGATTTTTCCATAACTCTCTCATGCTCAATGCATCATGTGAGAGCTGTAACTCATATTACTCATGCCCAATGCATCAGGCAACAGTTTTAATTGAAATTATGGTGACATGAGAATGTTCTTTCTAAAGTGCATTAGCACAAGACTTTGAAACAATGTATTGTGTGAGACTTTTACAATTTGGAAAGTGAGAATTTTGTAGAATGTGCAGTCTGGCTGTAAATTTCTACCAAACTTCTCAATTTCAATGAGGTTAAAATTAGGGTAAATATACAGTTTTGTAACCAACTATATTTTGGCAATGCTCATGACATAGGAAATTACTACCCAACCATAAACCACTACCTTTGTGTATGCTTAGCTTAATGTGGGAATAAAATTCACCTTGATTAGCACCCAGACTACAGGATCTGCAAAATTCTCACTTTTAAAATTTTGAAAATCTTGTGCAATATGAAAAATTCTCATACTAATATGCTTCAGAAAAAAAAATTCTGTTAATTTCAGTCAAAACTTTTAGTACAAACTTTCATCCTACATGTTGAACTTGAGTAATTTCAGTTCAAACTCTTGCCCAACATGTCAGGTACAAGTAATATGGGTTAAAACTCTTGCCTGATGCATCAGGCAAAAGAATGTTATATGGAAAAATCCTTGCATGACACCAGTGGGAAATTTTAGCAGATTAGGCAGTCTGGATTGGCATGGCATATGAAATGAGCTGACTTCCATCATTGTCAAAAATCTGGTAGCCATAAAACTACAAAGACCTATTATAGCCTCAGATAGTTTTTTCATTCTTGTAGACCCGAGTATTTTAAGTACAAGGGCACAAGTTTTGGTAAGATTCCAGAATCCAGATGCAGTTCAGAAACAGAGTTCATGGCAAAATTCCAGATGTCAGATACAATTCAGAGACAAGAGCTGATAACAACTTGGTAATGTTAAAATATATTAGATTAGGCTGTTAGGTTGGTTAGGTTAGTAATTAAAGCCACTGGTGTAACTAGGGTGATAATTTGGGGTTCTAACCCCTCCATTAATCTCAGAAAAATATTCAGAAAAATGCCAATATTCCCTGAATAGGGAAATTTTGAGGAGTGGATATAAATGTTTATACAGTGGACAACACTTATAAGAGCAAAATTCAAGGGCACATTCCTGTGCCTATGTAAATCTGATGGTTATATGAGCACTCAGATCCACAAGTATGGTCAAAATGTGCATCAAAACCACTTTTCCAAGAGAATTTTTCACCTGCAGGCTAAGGTATGTGTGTGTGTGGTGTGCTGTATGTCTGTTTATTGTATGCAAGCTATGTGATGTGATCATAACAGTGTGCTGACTATTTTTCCCTAATTCATTGACTGAATCAGTTCAGTTGTGCTTTGAGCACATTGCTTGCATGTTGTGTCTTTGTTTTGCGGGCTATGTAGGTGTAACTGACATTTGTTTCTCATTCTCAGAGATCATGTTGCCTAATTTTTACCTATTTTGACAAAATTACAGATTTGCATGCAATATAAACCCATTTTCTATACATTTGGATATAAGAGCAGAAATGCTGGGAATGGAGGGTGCTCTTTTAAGCATCATCTACTGTATATCCAGAAAAACACATTTTCAATGTATTAATTATCAAAAAATATATAATATTGCTAAATAATACTTTAATCTTATGATAGAGAGAGAAATAAATATATTTATACATACGGTATTACTTTAAATGTAGGTGTATTGGGGAATTTTAGACTAAAAAAGAAAATTTTAAGAGCAAACCTAGGGAAATTATATAATTCAGACTTGGCAACACTGACCTGATGGCTGATTATTAGAGCTGTGAAGTAGTAGAGAAATTACATTTAAGTTTAGGTACTTAGCTTTATTATAAACCTTCCTACTATTGGAATTTGAAAGAATTCAAAAATATAATTCCAACCCTCCCCTATACCAGGTTTCTAGTTACACCTATGATTAGAGCCTATGGACTGTCTCTGAACTGTGTCTGGTATGTTCAATTTTACCAAGTTCAAGAAAAGCTAGTAACATTAAGTTTGGTTAGGTTTATTAGACTAGCCTAAGTTAGTAATTATGGACTGTTTCCAAATTGTATCCGAATTCTAGAATTTTAATAAGGTTTTTCTAAAAATTTGAAAAGTAAACATCAAGCAAGGTTAAGGGTTAAGGCCTAGGCCTAAGGGGCTACACCTATATGAAGATTCTCAGTTCCTGTGTTGTATGTACACTTTATAAGTCAATCATGTTGGACATTACTTTGACTTGAAACCTTTGATGTAAATAATAAGCCCAACTTAGATTAACAGGGTAACTCTAAGCTGAAGGCCAGACTGCAAAATGTACTCAAATTTTCCAATGCATTAAAAGGACTTTTTCCAAAATAGGCTACTCTTGAACCCAATGCATCAGGCAAGTTTTCATTGAAATTAATGATTTTTTGGTAAATACCGAGTTTCAGGAACACCAGTTTTGGTAAACTTCAAGAATTTGGATGGAGTTCAGAGACAGAGTCCATAGGATTTAACCTAACCTAAATTACCCAAATTAACCTAACCTAGCTTAATCTAATCTAACCTAATATAATTTAAATCAAAACTATTACCCATGGACTCTGTGTCTGAACTGCATCTGGATTCATGACATTCACCCCAGTTTTTCAGGATCTTTGATTGGTCAATGGTTGGTGGAATAGGAAATAATTAACCAAGCTAGAATGACCACCTAATCCAGTATAACACAACTCAAATGCAAGTCATCCTGACTGGCACAACATATGAAATGGGAGGAACACTGAAATCTGGTGTCCTTGAAACATACTATTATGAATACCTAACCAAAATTTTTCTCCCCAAAGGCACAGTGCATTACACAACATTCAGAAAGCATGAAGCCACTCAGGCCTATCAAAGTTATCCCAGTCAGCCGAATGATTCAAAGCTATATTTCATTATCAAATTCAGCTAATTATCCTTAAACCATTTACAAAGCTAATGAAGTAGTCTACTTACTTGAGCTAAAATATACATTATTTACAAACACTTTCATTTATGAAGCATCTAACTGCTACTCAAAGATAAATAAAGAACTACCCTACTATTTAGCTACCACATCATATGGCAAGTCATTCCAGAAATCTACTATTCTGTGACTAAACTAAAAAATTGTTTTTGTACATCCAGTTTACAAGCGTGTTTTCTAATTTTATTATGTCCAAGTTCTTCTGTCAAACTCTAATAAGAAAAACTTGCACCTATATTGTCTAACCCAGAAAACCTTTCAAACATGTGTCATATATTTCCCTTGCAACATCTCTCAAAACATACTGTCCCAAATTCCTTTAATCTTTCACTGTATCCCAACATTCTTAAGCTAGGGATAAACTTTGTTGTCATACATTGCATACCTTCAAGCATATCTATATTTTGCCTATGGTAGGGTGACCAAGCTTGAATGTATTACTCTGAGAGAAGCCTAATATGAAAATTCTACAATCTACAGACAACTTCTTACTCTTGTAACTAGCATTCCTCTTAATAATACCTAGCATTTTATTTGCCTTATTTCTAGCTCTAAGCACTGTTTAGAAAGTTTTAGATCATGAGAGTACTAACTATAATGCCAAGATTATTTTCCTGACTAAAATCATACAAGTATAACCAGTTTTCTCGCATCTCATAACTAAAGTTTACATTATCTTTGCCAAAATGGAAGACTTTATATTTTTAAACAGCGAATTCCATCTGTCACTTACTAGCCCAGGTAAATAATATATCAAGATCTTTTTATACTATAGCTAGTTTATAAGAATTTTCTATATTTGTAACTAGGGCAAGTACTTTTATATCATCTGCAAATTTAGACATTTTACTCTCTAAGCCTTTTCTAAATCATTTAGCTATAAAATACAATAAAAAGTAATGGACTAAACACTTATCTCTATGGTACCCCACTTCTCACTTTCTGCCACCCTGACTTATAACCATTTAAAATTACTCTGTTCTCTATCTTGTAACCATTTTTCTACCCAATTTATAACTGAACTCAATATTTTACAAGCTTTTAATTCACAAAGAAGTCTCCTCTGTAGCAAAAATTCTAGTATCTTTCCTACCAATGATATTAAACTAAGACTTCCTACCCTTTTTGTAAATAGGTACAACATTTACTTTTAGCCAATCTTGAGGTATCTCTGCATAATTAATAAACCTAGCAAACAAGATGGATAGTGCCTCAGCTAAGCTATCCTAGCATAAATATTATCAGGTTCAGCAGCTTTAATTAGCTTCACTTTCCTAACATCATCCTTTCTTATATGAATCTCATCAAGAATGCCTCAGTTTACAGAATCTAAAGACTTGAAAGTTTTCCAAATTCTCTTCAGTAAAAATAGAGCTAAAATAATCATTAAAAATTCTGACAATATCTTTATCATTTTGAAATGAGGCCCTCCTAGGAAGAAATGGCTAAGTAACAAAAGTAATAAATGCCAGAGAATGCAGTTAAAGTTGTACTAATTTGAAATTAGAATAACTTTTGAACTTCTGTATATATTTTGTGAAAATATCTTCAAAAGTCCAAAAGTTATGGCATCACTCTAACACTACTATAAATTTACTATAGTCACCCTTTGAGAAGCAAGAAAGTAAATGACCAATCATTGTTGACTGAATCCCAATTTAATTCAGCAATATCCTATTTTGTAATTGTTAAATAATTTAGGATGCCAAAATGGGATATCACCTTTAATTCTACCACCTAAAATGTATAAAAGAATGGTCACTATTCCTTAATGACTCCTACTATAAGTTTCCTAATAACTTTATAATCATTAGACAGAACCAAACCTAAGACTGCTTGATCCCTAGTTGGTTTATCTAGAAACTATAGCTCATCCTGCTATAATGCACCATATTACAATGTGCATTTGGAGTTACACGTGTAATTTTTTGACATAACCCATTATTAAGCACAAAAGATTCAGAATTATGCACTATTTGAACATTTTCAAATATAAAAACTTTTCAAAATAAAATAAAATATGAGTGTAACTGATGCTTTACTTAGCAAACACTGTTCCCATATGTTATTGTACTGTACTGCAGTTGTCATACCACATTTGTGCTACTGGCTGCACATGCAGCTGCTACATTCTGAGCATCAGTTCAGTTTGTTGTTGCCTTTAAATCAACATGCATCTATCAAATATTTCTCTTGTATTTTACATGTATCTACAATATCAAATATTTCTCTTATTTTATGTGCATCAACAGTATCAAATATTTCTCTCATATCTTACTGTCCTCATGTAAAAACAACATGTACAAAAAGAAAAAGTGATAATGCTGAAAGTAGTGTTTCAAAGAAAAGGAAAGCGCTAACCATTGATATTAAAATGGAAGTTTTAAAAAAAATTTGAAGAATGTTTTCAAACAGCTGATCACCTTACCAAATTAATTTCTGACATGGATCCCAATATGGAATGAAGCAGTAAGTTTGGAAGAAAATTGGATGACCTTATGAGCTGTTACAGACAAATTTTTCAAGAAAAATTGAAATGGGCAAAGCAAAAAACTTTGGACTCCTATTTTAAAAAGACTGAAGCAGTTAACCCTATCAAAGAAGCAGCCCTGAATAAAAAAGAAGCCCCAGATTGAAGCAGCCCTGATTGAAATTGGCGATTATACAGAATAAAATTTTTGTTTATCATGCATTTTTTCCGAATTAAAAACCTTTTAAATAAGTTGTCTTAAATTTGTTTATTTCTCCATTACAAATTAATATTGGTAAAAAATATGTTCAAAAAGGACATTAATAATTTTTTAAAAATTAAAAATAATTTTTATGGAACCAATCTCCGACTTCAAACTGTTTCTATGGTAAAACGAGCATGCTACAACGCGCTGTTTTCCCAGAACGCATCTTGCGTATTACAGCAGGATGAACTGTACATTAGAAAATAATCATTACAGCACTCAATGAAGAAATTGCCCAAGAGTTTGAAATATTATGAGAGAACTTTTCATACTGCGCAAAACTCGCAATTTAAAAAGCGAGCATTTCTCCAAAAATGGAAGTCTCGCGTGAGAACTTTGCAGATTTTGCAGTCTGGCTGGAGGCTTGATATAGACCTATGGACTCACTTCTTCAGTCATTTTTAATGGGTCTCCAGGATCAAGCTGTTGGTCTGATAATTCATTTTTTATAATATTCATATTTATTTCAGTAAATAGTTCATTATTCATTATTGTAGAATGTATATTAATTCCAGACATATGCCAATACCCCAAATCATGCCAAAATTGGGTGATTTTCAAACAAGTCTACTTCACCTGCAACACAGTACAGTCGGTGAAATAGTACGTAACCAAGACTAAAACTGAGTGACTATTTTTGTATCAAGTGTTTCCTCAACGATTACCTATATCACAGTCAAGATAGTATATATAGTCTAACACATATATGTAAACCTGTGAGCGAGGTGGCTGACAGATTACTTTTTATTTGAGTAAGTTATCCCACACTCTCAGTAGGTAATTTTCAGTAGTATATTTTTTTTCATGTAATAATTTTCTATCATAAAAAGCTAAAATCAATAATTTATAATTTCGATATTGTTAGATGTACATTCATACGGCAATACTTGAGAAATGACTAATCAAAGCGATTCCCGCTGTTTACAAGCCATTGAAGCCAGTAGTCACACCTTCAATATGTTGAACTGAAAGTCATGATTGTTTAATTATTATTAGTTATATATTGTTAAAACATTTTAAGTACATTTTCTTTTTTGCTGCGAAACTTTATAATAATAAGTACGTACGAGGTAAAGAAAAAATTGTAACTGGCATTTTACCCATGACGTTCACTCAGGGATTGTAAAAATTGGGGGATGAATAAGGGGAACAATTTGACGTTGAAATTAGCGACCGACTGTTTTCTCATTGTATCAGTTGCTCGAAGACACTAGCACCAGACCTGGCTAGATGTACGCAGAAAATGCTTGATCTGTAGGACTATATACTATTTTAACTATGCCTATATCGATCCAGGCGGCAGTTGTATAAGTGTTCAGACAAAAATTGACTTGCAACGCCCTCTGAAGGATATAAATAAAATGCCAATCCCATTGACAAAATTGTTGACCAGCGGGGAGACAAAGAAAACTGAATTTGATATGTATTTCAGGGCAAACTGTTCAATAATAATAATAATTATTATTATATAAATATATATATGTAAACTATATCTTTATTGAAACTCATTTTGATACGCCATTAATAACAAACGACAAAGACTATACCCCTTTAATTATTTTGGCACCGAGCAATTGATCATATAAGAAATACTCTCTCCAGCAGAAGTTTATTTGAAAAAATCGCATCTAGAACTTCATAATCCTAATCTTGGACAATCGAAACTCACTCAAGATAAACATTCGAACAAGATTCCTGCTGATCCTTTACATGCAATGACCAGTCGAAGAACATAACAGTCCTCCAAAATGCAATAAGACCTGTATATTATTCCCTGGCTCAGTAATATTCCTCTTACACCGACTGCTTTAAGCAGGGGTGTGCGTAAAGCTACATCCACTTTTAGCCCCCCTTTGCGCAAACGCAAATAACGTTGTGAAATTCGTTGTAACTGACATTATTTGCGGTCTATAACCTTTGCAAGTGAATTTAAACTCGTTCTGTAACCAGTGATGACCGACACAATCAAGAGTTGACGCTTTGGTTGTCTGACAAACTGCGACCACGTTACGAATTGTTCCATCATTTGCAAAACCAAACGCACCTGTAGTCAATCATGTGGCCACAGGTAAATGGGAATACTGTATATCAAGGACACCAGCTAACCACCTAATGTTTCACGAGCAACGTATTCGACAGAAATAGCTTGCAATGTAAACACAGTGGTGGGCACGCGCAACCATTTTTGTAGCGCCGCAACCGCAACCGCAACTCTGCTGAAATAGTTGCGCCGCACGCGCAAGCGCAACCCTTTTCAAAAAGTTGCGCCGCAAGCGCAAGCGCAACCAAAAATGTTGCGCCGCAACTGCCCACCTTTGCATTTAATGTATATCTGCAGTGGTGGGCACGCGCAACAATTTTTGTAGCGCCGCAATCGCACCCGCAACTCTGCTGAAATAGTTGCGCCGCACGCGCAAGCGCAACCCTTTTCAAAAAGTTGCGCCGCAAGCGCAAGCGCAACCAAAAATGTTGCGCCGCAAGTTGCGCCGCAACTGCCCACCTTTGTACAGTAAACATAGGCACAACACTTAAAATTGGCCGTTTCAGTGCTTTTAATGGGTGTCCATTTTAACTTGGTAGGATCTCTATATAAAGGACAATCTAAAGCAAGTAAATTAACAACCTCAAATCTCTAGAAAAACATGAATATCGACCAAAATCAACCCGTAAGAATTTAAATTAAACAGAATCGCTGAAAGGCTCTCAATACAAGTTGGCTCTGTAAGAATCAGAGAATGAAAAATCTTTTGTAAAATATTTATTTAAAAATAGTAAAAAATAATTTTCCTTAATAGCAAACAAAATTTTAGTAACGAGTGAATCAAGGAATGAAACAGGATCCTTCTTAATATTCCCTTCAAAATATTCCAGGCATACAGTTTCGAAGAAAAAAGTTCGCCAAGAAAAAACTTGTACGAAGCATAAAGTTTACTTATCAGCAATGAGTGGGTTTTGTTTCTGAAATTTCACGTTACCAAAAATAAGAAAGTATCCAAAGAAAAACAAAACATTACCAATTATTAATTTTTTATGCTTTTCAGAAACTGCGCGTCTGGACGAACTTTTGTCTGAAAGTGTACAGCTAACGCGAGGTAGATTCTTTCAAGTATTTGAAAGGGATTCAAAGTATTTTGTTTCCTTTTGTGGGATGAAACCATGTAGCTAATCTGGGATCTGGGCATCGTACCCTTTTCATAAAAGATTGGTAATTTTCAATGTACGAAAACTACCCCCCTTCAAAGTATTCAATGAATTTTCGCAAAGCCATTTAAAAATTCCATTAATAATGACAACATTCCTGACCACAAACATATTCTAGGACGATCCTGACCATTCCACCCAAATAAGCTAATGAAACCATCCTCTACGACCCCACAGCACGAGTCTGTTAAGCCTGCAATCTGACGATGGTTGCCACAAACAGATGAAACAATGGAAAATAAGTTACATTAATAATAAAAAAAAATAATATCTTAAAAAATTTTGTACTATAATATTTAAACGTACAATTTCATACTTCCATTTTGGATTTTCTTCTATTATAATGACTACATTTCTAGTTAACAAATAGGGCTCATCAATATTCCACATGTTATATAAATTATCAAACTATATACAGGTCATATACCGTAATATGATACTGTATATAAACTTTTATATATATATATATATATATATATATATATAGTGCGAAAAAGTTTAAATATAATCATCATGTTTGTTCATTTAATGAATATGAAATATCGTAAACTCGGTTATACCAATCTAGTTTTTGTTATAATTATTAACAATATATTAAGTAATCGACCAATATTTACATAGTTTCTTGTGCATAAGTTTAAGTACATTAGAATCCATTGTAGAGTGGTCAAGCAGTGGAACGTTCTAGAAAATTCGACGCTAGAAGCACCTTCAATTTTCAGAAAATTCGACGCTAGAAGCACCTTCAATTTTCAGAAAATTGTCGAGTAAACATTTTCGGTAGTTTATGTTGGTCAGAGTATAAAAGGTGAATGTTGGATATTCGATCCACCAAGGGGAAAGGCAGAGAGCGGTCTCAGGAGTATAAAGTAGAATTATTGTTTTGCATAGTGATGGAAAGCCTGTTCGGAAGATTGGTGAACAACTTGCTGTGCCTTTTATCTCTATTTCAAACGTCAATCGCGAGTGGAAGCACCTTTGAAACACCAAACCACGCCATTGTAGCGAACGACCACGAAAGATTCCCAACCATGCTGCTCGTAAAATCATCGAAGAGGCTACTGCTAATCCTCGGTTAAATTCTACAAACCTAAAGCATTCTTTAAGCCAAACTGGAATCGACATTCATCCCTCCACTGGTGTCAATAATCCAGCAGGGTTGAAGCACCTTAAACAGAAAAAACAAACAAACTGTACGCCCGACACTGAACAAGAATGGGTTCTTTGGACGAGTTGCAAGGAGAAAACCAATGCTCAAGAAAGCTCACACTGATGCTCATTTAACCCTTAAACTCTGGGGGTGGTTGAGATCGGCACCCACCCAGAATGGGTAAAAATGGGGACAAAAAATTTATAGAAAATGATTTTTTAAACGAAAAAATTAGTGAGGAAAATTAATAGTAATGAATATAAGTAATTTATTTATGAGAATTGCATTTCTCCCAATGATAAGTTGCGTTTTTTACTTGCACTGGAAGTAACACCAGTTGACATAGATGGACCTCCACTCACCATAATTGAAGATAACTGTGCGCACTTTGCATTGCCCCTGGGAACCCCTTCTTTTTCATTGCTATAGCGAGAGTATTTTCAATTAATGTTTTACCGAGTCAATATCCATTTATACCGACCGGTGTTGGGGCAAAAGGATAAAACATCAATAGAGGTTTGCCGTAGTTCTCTAAGTAACATCAGAGGATACTGACCGTGGTTTAAGGGTTAAAGAATGCCAACGACTACTAATTGACTACTGGAAGACGGAACTGTGGACTGATAAGACCAAAATTAAGTTCTTTGGCCTCAATGATCAACGGTATGTCTGGAGCATGTACGGTAAGGCATTTGAAGGAAAAAAAAAAAAAAAAAAAAACACCATAACAACGGTCAAACATAGTGGTGCCAGCATTCTTTTGTGGGGGGGTTTCAGTGCTTCTGGGTCTAGTAAATTGAAGGAAATCAACGGACACATGAATTCCACCAAATATCAGGAAATCTTGGAAGAAAATGTCATGCCTTCAGTTCGTCAGCTCTCCATGGGTCGCAGTTTTATTCTGCAGAAGGACAATGATCCGAAACACGAGCAAATCTACCAAGGCATGGTTGAAGGCGAGGAAATGGAAGCTTTTGGAGTGACCAAGCCAGTCACCAGATCTCAGTTTGACTGAGCATTTGTGGTTTGATCTCAAGAGCTATCCATACACGGAGAACATCTATTCTCAATCAACTCCACTAAATTTGCCAGGAAGAATGTGTATTAGAATCTCTGCTGGGAAGTGCAGGAAGCTGGTAGAGAAACATCCCAATCGTTTGATTTAAAGTTAATCAAGGTGAAGGTAGTTATACAGCACATGAATCGCCTGTACTTAAACATTTGCTCAGCATTATTTTCACAATTTTTCTATTGTGTATTGCATTTTGGCTTAGTTTAGTCATTTTAATGGTTATGTCTAATAAATCTATTGTTTCCGAAACTATTTTATATTTTTTTCTTTAACCGTCACTAATGCTTCAATCAAAATACATTTCTCATTAGGTTTTCAAGTGTTCTTAAAATTTTTTGCACAACTATATATATATTATAACTGCAAACACGCAGTATAATTAACGTAAAGAACGACGCTTTGTATAGGAGAATTAACCGCGCAAGATGAGAGCGAAAGAACGAAACAAATGAAAAAATGAGGTAACCACCCGGGAATCGAACCCGGGATCTTCCGATTGCCGGTCAGATATGATAACCATTACACCACGGGCCTCACCCAATCAAATGTCGTAATTCCTCTACATGCGCGCAGAAACCAATGCCCCAAAGGGGCACCTCCCGCATGCCGTAACATTATATACATTATAACTGCAAACACGCAGTATAATTAACGTAAAGAACGACGCTTTGTATAGGAAAATATTCCGCACAAGACGAGAGCGAAAGAACGAAACAAATGAAAAAATGAGGTAACCACCCGGGAATCGAACCCGGGATCTTCCGATTGCCGGTCAGATATGATAACCATTACACCACGGGCCTCACTCAGTCAAATGTCGTAATTCCTCTACATGCGCGCAGAAACCTCCCGCATGCCGTAACATTATATACATTATAACTGCAAACACGCAGTATAATTAACGTAAAGAACGACGCTTTGTATAGGAGAATTATCCGCGCAAGATGAGAGCGAAAGAACGAAACAAATGAAAAAATGAGGTAACCACCCGGGAATCGAACCGGGAATCATTTTTTCATTTGTTTCGTTCTTTCGCTCTCATCTTGCGCGGATAATTCTCCTATACAAAGCGTCGTTCTTTACGTTAATTATACTGCATGTTTGCAGTTATAATGTATATAATGTTACGGCATGCGGGAGGTGCCCCTTTGGGGCATTGGTTTCTGCGCGCATGTAGAGGAATCACGACATTTGACTGAGTGAGGCCCGTGGTGTAGTGGTTATCATATCTGACCGCACTCGGAAGATCCCGGGTTCGATTCCCGGGTGGTTACCTCATTTTTCATTTGTTTCGTTCTTTCGCTCTCATCTTGCGCGGATAATTCTCCTATACAAAACGTCGTTCTTTACGTTTATATATATATATATATATATATATATATATATATATATATATATATATATATCGGGTGGTCCGAAAAAAATGACGCATTTTTTAAAAATTAATATCTCAGTAACCCCTTCCTTATCATGACAATTTTTATATGCAAGATACTTTCAAACTTCTTTTTTGAATGCAAGAAACGGAATTCTGATATCTTTTATAGTTTTCTCGCAATTAACAAAAGTAACAACATGGGTCAAAAAACGAATATCATGAGAAAGGAAAAATTTAATCAGAAATTTAACTAATTAATTTACAGTAAATGATCGATTGGACCACCACTCTGTTGACACACTAATCTAAGTCTTTTCTTCCACACAAAAATAATACTTCTTACTTCATTAATGCCAATTTCTTGCCAAGATTCAAGTATTTTACTTTTTAATTCTGATTCGGTGAATTTTTCTCGTCGACCTCGGTAAACCTTCTCTTTTAGTAACTCCCAAATTGAGTAGTCCATAGGATTACAATCTGGGCTTTGTGGTGGCCACTCATTTTTCGTTATTAATTTTGGTGTATTGCTAATCAGAAACGACTGTGTGGCGTAGCTTGTATGCGACGGTGCTCCATCTTGTTGAAATATGAAATCATTTTCTTGATACAGGCGACGACAATCCGGCAACAATTTTGTTCTTAAAAGTTCAATGTAATTTGCAGAATTCACCTTTGTCTTTTCAGTTTCAATAAAATGAACATCTGTCTTGCCATTCCAAGAGACCCCTGCAGATATCATAACCTTTTTGGAGAATCTTGACGTTTCATGATACAATCTGTTTATTGAAATGTCACACTTTTTACCACGCCCGTAGACAACATCATTTTGACGGTTTCGCGGAATTTCTAGAGTGAAATCTTTTTCATCCGTGAAGACTATCTTTTTAATATCAACGACAGAGAAATTATCAAGTAACTTTCTGCACCTTGTTTTTCTTTTATCCTTAACAGTATCACTTTTTCTAGAAGATACTATCTTTTGAAGGCTTTTAGTTTTTGTGCTTTAATTATTCGGTGTACAGAAGTCTTTCCAATATTCAAATGTTTAGCAATTGTTCTTTGTGACAAATGACTTCCTGGTTTATCTTCTTGAGAGCAGATTTTATCGTTGATGTAATCCACATTTTCTGGAACCGAAGCTGTTTTAGGTCTACCGCTTCCTGGTTTTCTGGCAGTACTTCCCGATTCGCGAATCTTCTTTAAGAGTCTTTCCACTGCACGCCTTTTCCACTTTTTGCCGGGAAACTCTTGCAATAACCTTCCAGTCTTCCATCCTTTTTCACAGTAACAATTTTTAATGAGAATACGATCTTCCTCTGACAACATCATTAAGGGTACTGACGAATTGTTAAAAAATAAAAATATCCACAATTTGACTTGTTCATTCCTGTAGAGTTTTGTAATAACTTGCAAAAATATCGCATGATATCGTATAAAAATGATATCGTATAAAAAACGGATATTATATTGCGATTTTTGTTTTTTTGACCCATGTTGTTACTTTTGTTAATTGCGAGAGAAAACTATAAAAGATATCAGAATTCCGTTTCTTGCATTCAAAAAAAGAAGTTTGAAAGTATCTTGCATATAAAAATTGTCATGATAAGGAAGGGGGTTACTGAGATATTAATTTTTAAAAAATGCGTCATTTTTTTCGGACCACCCGATATATATATCATCACAATTAAACACATTAAATGAATGAATGAAGTACAAACCCATAAGGAAAAAGAAAAATGATTCCAAGGCCTTTCGTGTATTCAGAAGTACACCTCGTCAGGGAATGAAGGGAGAAGGCGAGGTGACGAACATATATATACATATGTACAACGGGACAGAAAAATAAAAAGATTAGCACATGATTAACAAGAGTTGATTAAAGGCAAAAAGGTATTTTAACAGGATATTGTCAGTTTTATACATTCCCGCACTGTTATTGAAATTATTTTTTAAAATGGATAAATGCACATTCTAGAATATTCCTTTTCAATTTAGGCGTGTGTTTTTAACGAGCGCTTTAGAACTATCCCACTTGATACTGTGATTACCATCTATACATATGGTTAAACAATTCATTAGAATTACTTGCTGTTCTACAAGCATATTTATTCTGTGCTACGTTAGATATTAGGGTAAAACAGCATAAATATGCGTGTAGAACAGCAAAATTCTAATGCATTGTTTAACCATATGTATAGATGGCAGAGCTGGGCATCGCAAACTCAAAATCACTTCCGCAATCGCAAATCCGCAAACTCAAACCTTACCTTCCGCAACCGCAAATTGCTTGCCATTTTTGGTGCCGCAAACGCAAATCCGCAAACGCAAACCATATTTCCAATTTTTACAGTGCTGGGCACTTCCGCAAACCGCAAATTCCGCAATCGCAATTTTAACTATAAAAAGTATCCAAAACATTAAAGAGGTATAAAAAGTTTTTATATCTTTTTAATGTTTAATGTTTAATGTTTTAGCCTTGTTTTTATTAAAAACAAGGCTAAATAATTTATTACAATAAATCACTATTGTAGAAGAAATAAAAATACTACATATATTGATATATTATATTGAACAAAAACACCCCCTGCAAGTAAACAGTAAATAAATTAAATAATAAATTTAATCATTTGAATTTCATAAATTTTGAGACTTAGACACGTTAGAGAAGACTGTACTGTAACTGTAGTAACTGTACACACATTACATTACACAAGTTAAATTAAGTTAACACTGTGACTGTACACAACTTGAACTCACTGTACAACTCAACCCCTCTAGCCTCTACAAGTGTACGCCTCTGGCTTTGTCAACAAGTTTAGTCGTCCTCCTCAGGTAACTGAGCCAAATCCAGTTTTAATAAGTCCATGTTCCCCTTCATGAACACGAGACGTTGGAAGTTGTCAGAGGTCAGGCTGGCCCTTTTGGGCTTCATTATATCTGACCCATGGGAGAACAGTCTCTCCACGGCCGCAGAGCTGGGGATGGCCGTGTTATACTTGAGGAAAACATGAACCCAGGCGTTGCGGTGAAGTTTGGGGAACATGCTCTGCTCCAGCTCCTTGTTCTTCTCCTTGTCAGAGGACCAACTGTCCAACTCTTTCGCCAACTTGTTGGAGAGGCGATTGGAGTTGCTGTTGCTGGTCTCCCTCTCCATTGGCGTTGGGTCATAGGTCCTCAACTCCTGGAAATAAATTAAATAATTTAATAAATAATACAAAAAAATAGTAATTTACTATTAAGTATGACAGTCTAAGTTACTAACAGACTCAGTAACAACAACTAACAAGTCAGAAATTGTTCAAATTGTTCAAATTGAATGACTGAGTGTGAGTGAGCTCAGACTATGAGTAGTACTAACAGTAACTGGCAACTACTACAACTAGGCTACGCAGAGTGCGGTCACACATTAATTTATAACTAAATAATTAAATTTAATCTACATAATGAATTAATGATTATGTAAATAACGAAAATGATCAGTAAATCACCTTGAAGAATTCGTCCTCGTCATCGTCGTCCTCGGCACTGCTGGGTCCGGAAGTCTCGATGGCAGCGTGCTCCCGGATTTCATCCAACAGCCTCGTTCTCGTCGCGTCGACATTGCCAGGGTTGATGTGCCGGACCACATGCAGTTTGAAGAAGGGGTGAATTGCAGTCGCCACGTGGGAAATTTGCGGAAAGATTTGCGCTTGCGGTCTTAATTCCGCAACGCAAATTCACTAATTTGCGATGACTTTGCCGCAAACGCAAATCCGCAAACGAAAAACATACTTCCGCAATTGCGGAATTTGCGGTTTGCGGAAGTGTTTGCGGAAGTGCCCAGCTCTGATAGATGGTAATCACAGTATCAAGTGGGATAGTTCTAAAGCGCTCGTTAAAAACACACAATTGGAAAGGAATATTCTAGAATGTGCATTTATCCATTTTAAAAATAATTTCAATAACAGTGTGGGAATGCATAAAATTGACAATATCCTGTTAAAATACCTTTTGCCTTTAATCAACTCTTGTTAATTATGTGCTGATCTTTTTTTTTCTGTCCCGTTGTACATATGTATATATTTTCGGCATCTCGCCTTCTCCCTTCATTCCCTAACGAAGATGTATAATATACTGAATACACGAAAGGCCTTCGAATAATTTTTATTTTCCTTGTAGGTTTGTATTTTTATATATATATTATATATTTTTATATAATATATTTTTTATATATTATATATTTTTTATATATTATATATTTTTTATATAAATATATATATATATTATATATATATAATATATATATATATATATATATATATATACATATATACACACATATATATACACACACACATACTAAACCTAAAAAATATTTTATATTTAAAAAAATAAATACAATATAAATAAAAAACAGTTGAGCTTATTTGTAAAAAAAAAAAAAAATTATATAAATACTGTCACCAAAATGACCCCCCACACTTTTCCAGAGGGTGTAACACCCTCAATAAAATCTTTATGGGGTGTGAAACTGAAACAGGATACCGTCTTTAAAATAAAAAAACGAGTATTAATGCATCTACTATTATTATTATTATTATAAGTACTACTACTGTCCACTGATCTCTAATGAAACTGAAATTAACAAAATTCAAACTTATAATTTTTATATAATTTTGCTTTTTCTGTATATATATATATATTATATATATATATATATATATTATATATATATATATATATATATAGGGTGAGTCAAAAGTCTCCATACATAGGCAAAATGGTCATGATAAATAAATGAATATTTATTTTTAATTTTTTTGCAGGTGATGTGCTGAGATGCCTTTGTCCCAAGAAGAGCGTATTGAGATCATTCTTCTGGCAGGAACAGGAAGCTGTCGCGAGGTTGCCGAGGATTTTAACAGGAGACACACCCCCGGCACGCACATCACACACGACACCGTTGCCAAACTCATTGAGAAGTTCAAGAAGACGAAGTGTTGAAGACCAACCGAGAAGTGGCCGTCCACGAACAGCCACCGATGAAGGCACAGCGACCATGGTGCTGGCAGCGTTCGCAGAGAGTCCCCAAAAAAGCACTCGACGGATGTCTGCAGAATGCGGTGTCAGCCAAAGGAGTATCGTCCGCATTATGAAAGAGCGCAGATGGCATCCATACAAAATGCAAATGTTGCAGTATCTTAGCGAAGACGACCCGGACAGGCGGCTGGAGTTCTGTGAATGGGCAAGAACAAAAGTGGACGAAGACATGGAGTTCTCGGCTGGCATCCTGTTTTCAGATGAAGCCAACTTTTATGTTCATGGAGAGGTTAATCGTCAAAACGTACGTTATCGGAGTGATGACAACCCGCACTGGATGAGTCCCTCAAAGACGCAAGGCGCTGGAAAAGTGATGGTGTGGTGCGGGATAGGGGCAACACAATTGTTGGCCCTTTTTTCATTGACACCAATCTGAATGCCGAAATGTATCTAAACATGCTGCAAGACACAGTCATGCCGTCCCTGCTGAACGAGGACGGGGATTTCCAGCGTACTTTCAGCAAGACGGGCGCGCCACCCCATTACGGTATCTGCCAGTGGCTGGATCAGCAGTTTTCCGGGTCACTGGATTGGCCGCCGTGGTCCCGTGGAGTGGCCTCCGAGGTCCCCAGACCTCACCCCCTTGATTTTTACTTGTGGGCGCACTTGAAGGCCATGGTGTACCAGGTAAAAATACAAAACACGGACCACCTAAAGGAATGCATTCGTGATGCGTGCGCACGCATAACACCAGACGTGTTAACGCGCGTTTTGCCACGACTGGGAGGAACGCATCCGTATGTGCATTCAGTGTAATGGTGCCCACATAGAGCATATTTGTGACTTACGAGTGATTGCATAATAAAGTGACCATTTTGCCTATATATGAAGACTTTTGACTCACCCTGTAATGAGGGAACCTACAGTTTTACATGGAATCCAAATCACAGGTTGCTACCTTATCTGGACGCAGAGGATAATCTCTCGTCCAACTACTCTCCAGACCCAAATGTCGTTTAACTTCGCTGATCGACAGGAAGTATCCATTCATTGCATCCATCTTCCCTAAGACGGTTGTTATTAAAATATATAGAATGCTGTTCTGAAATGGTATTAACAGGCTTATTTATCCCTTTTATTTTGTACTACTTTTAAGTACCGGTACTGTACATGGCAGACACGGGGTCAATTATGAATTGAATTGGAACTGATAGGGAAAATGTGTGAATTGGAATTGAAGAATTTTTTTTTAATGAACTGAATTGGAATTGACGCAATGAATTGATGTGAATTGATGATGTGAAAATAAATCATTAGGAAACTCAAATACATACAGTATAGAAATGGGAGTAAAGAACTCCCATTAATTATATTCTTAATCTAAATAAAGGTTTTGGCAGTATGCATTCTCATTCATATTATTAAATTATTATTATTATTGTACATGTGTACATTGGTTTATGTGTAAAAGAAAATTTACATGTTTATTTGTATCTGTTTATCTTTGTAATATAATTTTCCAAAGTGAATATGTGTGTGTGTGTGTGTGTGTGTGTGTGTGTGTGTGTGTGTGTGTTTTAGCTATGTGGAAAGGAAGCCTACATGTTTATTTGTATGAATATGTAACTGTTGGGCATTGGGGTAATAAACTCCGCAAATGCTCTCCCCCCAAAAGATGGGGCTATGATCAGAGAATTGGCTGTGAAGACAGTAGATCACACCTAAAAGGCGCTGGGCTGAGAGAGAAGTATGAAAGGGTAGGAGGACAGCCTCAGAGAGAATTTTTACATATATAGAGCTTTTCGATATAGTTATTGATATACAGGGTGATTCAAAAGTCGTTACATAGGGCTTTTCTGTTTTTTTGCAGGTAAACGAGTTATGAGATGTTATCGAAGGAGGAGCGCATTGATGTGATAGTCCTAGCTGGCTGCGCAAGTGCATTGCCGTTAACGGTGGCCATATCGAACATGTGATGTGACTATTCCCCTGTATCATGTAACCTGACTTTTGAATCACCCTGTAGAGTTAGTCACATATAGAGAGTTGGTTCTCTGTTTGTATCACGGTTCTGGCTTTGTTTTTGGTCTCCCGTATTGAGACACCTGTTCGAGTTATAGTTACATATATACATATACATAGGTTTTTTTGCTCATATATTTGATTTGTGTCCATATTCCAGAAATATCTCTGTTTTAGAACTTAAGTAGATATGGTAGCTACCTATCTTATGTGAGAAAATGCCACCTAAATCAAATGTGTACAGTCATTTCATCATGCCTAGTTCCAGTGACAGTATATCAGGAAACCATAAGGCAGTTTGCCGTTACTGTAACCAGTCTGTAGCTGGATCTAACAAAGCAAGATCAAACTTCAGGAGGCATCTAGAGGTGAGCAATCTTTTTAATTAAAAGAATTATCATAAAACGAATTAATTTTACTGTAAATACTGGTAATTTCCAAATATTGGTAGGCCGACTTATCTTTCAATTTAATATTATTTTTATTTTTAAGTAGTAAAAATATATTTTAATATAAATATATTAAATATTAAAATATATTTTTAATATATTTTTATTATTATATTTTGTTTTCAGAGGAACCATGCAGACATCTATGCAAACTTGATAGTCCAGTAGCTGAACCAAACCAACTCTCCATGGATAACTTCACATCAAAGCCTACCAAGTGGAAGTCCGCTGACCAACGACAGCTGAAACTCACCAACTGTGTCGTGGCTCTTATTGCCCATGATCTCCTAAAGTGTGGGACAAACTTGATGCTCCCTACAAACTTAAGCAGTATGAGCTCAACACCATCAAGGAGCTCTGTGATAAGCTTGAGCCGTTCGAGTATGTGACTCTTCAGATTCAGGGACAAGACATGGTGACATCCAGTCTGGTGGTGAACTGTGTTCGTTGCCTTCGGGCTGCTTTAGCAAATCTTCGTTAAGTGTACAACAGCAAGCTTGTCTCAACACTTCAGTCGTCAGTTGAGACTCGCTGAGCAAGTATGAGTCCATGGAGGCTTTCCAGCTCGCTGCCACCCTAGACCCACGGTACAAGCTGGACTGGTGCCGTGACGATGAAGTGCAAGACATCCGTGACCTGCTGACTCGGAAGTACAACAACATCGCACTAGTGTCAGTCCTACTGGAAGGCCAAGCAGCTGAGTTCCCAGTCCTCACCAGGCTTGCATCACAATATCTAGCCATCCCTGCTACATCATCTGCTGTGGAACGACTATTCTCCATTGCTGGCAAACTCTTCAGGCTGAAGAGGTGCAACCTGAACGATAACCGTTTTGAACAACTTATAATGATCAGGTGTAATTCTCAGTAATTTGGGCTGTAGCATATTGTGTAATGATCATGGATTCATAGTAGTGATTCTAATGAAGATATAAACCCTATGAATATTTGTGTGGCAGTTAACATGATTTGTTAGTGAGTAATAGTGTATGTTGTATGAAAATAAAATGGTTATTATAAAACCTTGTGTTTTTCCAATATAAAACTGAATATATGAATTGAATTGGAATTGATAGATTTTTTCCTATAAATGAATTGGAATTGAGTAATTTTTATTTTACCGGAATTGGATTTGAATTGGAATTGACAAAATTTAATTGACCCCATGTCTGGTACAGGGTGTCCACAATGTCTGGTCACTCCAGTCTAACTGATTTTCGTTTTTTCTTCAGATCCATTTGAAATGCGTGGTAGCAGCAACAATACGATTGAACGACGCATATTGACTAGTACCTGGGTCCATGCAGACTTCCAGGACCGATTCACTCGTGCAGCTCCTTTTTGAAGGAGCTGCACGATTGAATCGGTCCTGGAAGTCTACACGAATATTTTCAATGGTTTTGCCATTACGTGGTCGCTCATGAACACATTTCAAATGGATCTGAAAGAAAACCGAAAATCTCTTCGTATTTAACTGGGGTGACGAGACGTTATGGACACCATGTAGTTTTAGAAGTGGTTTGAAAATGTTACACTGGAAATGCGTCCATTCCAAGCCTCTCTTTATAAACCTTATAAATTATACGTTTATCACAAAATTTAAACCATTTATAATTAATCTTCGAATAATTTAGAGAAAAATAGTAAAATTAATTAAAAGTAAAAATGACCAGTTGAATGTATTCTCAATAAGGAACAAGGCCAAATGTTTGAAGTTATTTAACCTCCTCCGTAACGTCTAAGGTCATACGACGGAGGGGACCTACGGCTTAAAGTGGGACTCCGAACCACTACCTTACCGAGGAAGACCCAGAAAAGCACCTTAATCACTCAAACCTTAAATCCGGGCCGAAACTCGAACCCACGACCCGCGGACTAATAGCCTGGCGCTTTACCGTTAGTACCCTGGCGGATCCATAAGGAACAAATATTTTGGGAATGAATCTAACACAGTTATTCAGACCCATAATGAAAGCAAACTGTGTGGGGAGTTGGTGGGGAAGGGGACTAGTAAGTTACGAACTAGGTCTTTTTCATATGGAATCTGCACACCAATAGGTCATTTCTACTTTAAAAAAAAAAAAAAAAATGGGAATGAGCAGTAGCAGCAGCTGTAGTAACATAGTTGGAAACCATAAAATATTCCTCGAACTTACAAAGTGGACTTTCACTCTCTTTCGCACTGTCAAATTCGGTTACATCGTCACGGTTTCATAAACATTAAAAAGTGAAGATAAAAAACTCTCTCAACCAATTCCTTTTTGCTCTTCATTCACGTTTTCCACACTTAAAAAGTTCCCAGAAACGTTATAATGTATCACAAAAATCCACATTTTTTTACTTTATTTTTAAGGCTACAAATAAGAAAATGTGACGGTAAATTGGGCTATTTTTTCTCATTTTCATCACTTACGGGAAGAGTTTGTATCGTGCGTAGGGATGGGTCGTTTGCCTTCATGCTCAGGTACCTTTTCGCCTCTCGTGTACCCTCATGTGTCCTTAAATAATTGTTGTTGGCGCCTTTGTACGGACACACCGCGCACGCGTATGGTTTCTCCCCCGTGTGTTTCCGTAGGTGCTCCTTCAGGGCGTCTTTGGTACTGAAGTTGCGGTCGCAGGTGGGGCAACTAAATGGCTTCTCGCCCGTGTGTTTACGCATAATGTGTCGCTTCATATGGGACACGTACATGGACGTATATCCGCAAGCACGACACTGTTTCATGGGTCGGGAAATTGTGATGGGGCCGCGGGCAATAATTCTGAAGAGGGACGAAACGTCGGTCTCTTTCTGAAAAGGAGCTAAGGAGGAGGGAGAATTTGAGGGCTGGGTTTCCTCGCGGATTGCTGGATTACTCGTTTCGATTTCTTGTTTAAGTTGTGGTTCCGTGAAAAGGTCTTGTCTCATCCCAGCCGGGTTGTCTTCTTTGTCCTGTTCGAGAACAGAAACTGGAATTATGACAATAATTCTGAACTTTCCCGACTGAAAGTGGAAAAGTGCAACTGTATTTAAAGTCAATAAAAAGGAAATTTGGATACGCGTAATGAAGCCTTTTGTACACATTGTCCATGTTCAGGATTTTCGGCATTCAAACTATTTGGGGCGGAGGACTTCTCCCTTTCATTCGGGGTAGACATGAAGAGTGGAGTGAAGCACAAATGGTAGCCCTGAATTTTATTCAAAACAAAACTATGTCGGAAGGAACGACATCATTGCCCACACTATTTTTTACTTGACCTTTGGATGCAGGGACCCGATTCTTCTCCATGACACATCATCTTGTGATGATCCATATGTTTCTTTTCCCTTCGTGGTTTTATTCATCATAAATATTTTTCACGTGTCACTTTCGTGAAATAATTTATATATATATAGTATGAAAGGTTGGTTTGGCTGTTTTTGTGCTGGTTTTTAAGCATGATTTGGCGGGTTTTCAATTTTTTACCTGGCATGACAGGTTTAGTATTAATATTTTATATTAATGCATATTAATGCGTCTCGGTGGTGTAGTGGTTAGCGTCGCTGACTACGAATCCATCGGCCCCGGGTTCGAGACCCGACGGCAGCCGGCGCGCAGCAAAACCCAGCTGTTCATCCTTCCACACAAAGAAAATGGTTGGTAGATAAATGGGTACCCTAGGTGGCCTAGTGGTTAAAACGCTGGGCTGCTGATGGGGCGTGGTTTGGATTCCACGTTAAACTGTAGGTCTAAGGTGGAGTGAAAAGCTTAACCTTCGTCAGAATGAACAATTCGGGCGGAAGCTAACCAAAGGTTATAAAGAATAAATTCGTAACAATTTAAAATGTATTCTTACTATAAAATATGCAAACTAAAACAAAACCGGTTATCTCTGTAACTGTATGCACAAACTTTAGTACATAGTTATAGAGATAAGCACATCAATAGACACAGGTACAAGGCCCAAAGGGGGCGGGGCGACCGCCTTGTCACCCCCCCTTCGGTACGCCCCTGCCTGTAGAAGACAGGCCCCAGATTATCTAACAGTAGTGACTGAACATTTAATGAACTAAACTTTTTTATTGCAGCTTTAATTCCCTCATGATTGACGGTTTTTGTAACTGAGAAAGGCATTAATTAATGTCAGTCTGATTTGTCAACCTCATGCAATAGGAAGTTTTATGACATTTTCAACAGACCCTTGGATATTTGTTCAGGTTGGAACATGCTTTCAGTGGTAGTGGTGGTAGATGGTAGTAGATGGTGGTAGAAGGTGGTGGAAGGTGGTGGTGGAAGGTGGTAGATGGTGGTGGTGGAAGGTGGTAGATGGTGGTGGTGGAAGGTGGTGGTGGAAGGTGGTAGAAGGTGGTGGTGGAAGGTGGTAGATGGTGGTGGTGGAAGGTGGTAGATGGTGGTGGTGGAAGGTGGTGGTGGAAGGTGGTGGTGGAAGGTGGAAGGTGGTAGATGGTGGTGGAAGGTGGAAGGTGGTAGATGGTGGTGGAAGGTGGTGGTGGAAGGTGGTAGATGGTGGTGGAAGGTGGTAGATGGTGGTGGAAGGTGGTGGTGGAAGGTGGAAGGTGGTAGATGGTGGTGGAAGGTGGTAGATGGTGGTGGAAGGTAGTAGATGGTGGTGGAAGGTGGTGGAAGGTGGTAGATGGTGGTGGAAGGTGGTAGATGGTGGTGGAAGGTGGTAGATGGTGGTGGAAGGTGGTAGATGGTGGTGGAAGGTGGTGGAAGATGGTAGTGGAAGATGGTAGATGGTGGTGGAAGGAAGATGGTAGATGGTGGTGGAAGGAAGATGGTAGATGGTGGTGGAAGGTGGTGGAAGGAAGATGGTAGATGGTGGTGGAAGGTGGTGGAAGATGGTAGATGGTGGTGGAAGGAAGATGGTAGATGGTGGTGGAAGGAAGATGGTAGATGGTGGTGGAAGGTGGTGGAAGATGGTAGATGGTGGTGGAAGGAAGATGGTAGATGGTGGTGGAAGGTGGTGGAAGATGGTAGATGGTGGTGGAAGGAAGATGGTAGATGGTGGTGGAAGGTGGTGGAAGATCTACAGATCTACAGAAGCTAAGGCTAACAAAGACCCTAAGATCCACTCTAAGGCTAGCGAGAGAAAGGAAAGAGTAGGGGGTTAAGAAAAGAGAATAAGGGGTTAAGTAAGGAGCAACACCTATCATTCGTGGGTTAACATTCATTCAGAAAAAGAGGAAAAAAGTCACACCATCATCATCCGCCGGCCACTGCCGACAAGTCAGAAAAATAGTCGAAGAAAATAGGAGAGGGGTGAAAGATGAAAAGAAGTAAAATAAGAACGCTTACAAACCATGCAAACACAGTCTTAACTCACTGTCATACCATGCAAACTACAAACATGCAAGTGAAGAGAGTTACAGACATGCAAGGAAATAAGAAAAAAAAAAAAAAAAGTAGGTACAGTTAAACAAAAAGTGGGTTAGTTTACGCTACAAGCTACATCTACGTTCGTGTTAGTCTAATTTTTTTTTTTTTTTTTTTTTTGCTGGCATCACACGCTGGCATGTCACAAGCTGGCATTCATCGTCAACAGACTCATCCTCGAGCACCACCACCAGAGCTTCTGTTGTTAACTTTCTTTTTTAATTTTAAACAACGCTAATACTTTTAAAATGTCTGTCGAGACGGTTCTTAAACATATTAACGCTGGTAGAATGAACGACTGACGCGGGAAGATTATTCCATTTATCAATTACTTTAAACGTAAAGAAGTTTTTAGCGATATTGGTAATGAAACGTCTGCCACGCAACTTAAATCCGTTATTGCGAGTATTACTATTATCGAAAGTGAACAATTTATCAAAATTTTTACGAGTGTATTAACGATTTTGAAAACTTCAATAAGCTCCCACCTTAATCTCCTAGTTTCGAGTGAATACAGGTCTAACTCTTTAATCCTATCTTCATAAGGCTTATTCCGCAATGACGGAATAAGTTTCGTGGCACGACGCTGAACCCTTCTAACCTATCAATATCCTCACGCAAGTACGGGCACCAAAACTGAACGGCATATCTAAATGAGGCCTGACTAGGACTTGTAAAGGGGCAATATAATATCCTTCGATTTAAATTCGAAATTACGCGCTATGAAGCCTAACATCCTATTAGCTTTTGCGCAAGACTCCAGGCACTGGTTCCTAACCTTTAAATCTTTAGTTACGCGTACGCCTAAATCTACTTCCTCGTCAACGCTCGCTAACTCCCTATCATCCATCGTGTACGCGTAATTATTGTTGCGAGAACCTATATGCAAAACTTTACATTTATCTACGTTAAATTGCATCTGCCACTTTCCGTCCACTCCATAATCCTATCTACATCGTCTTGGATCCTATTTATATCGTCCTCGTTAACAACCTTACCGCCTATTTTAGTATCGTCCGCGAATTTTGAAACGTTACTAGTCAATCCTACATCTATCGTTAATGTAAATTACGAATAACAATGGGCCTAACACTGAACCCTGTGGACACCGCTACCTACATCTAACCACCCCGATTCACTACCATTAACTACGACCCTCTGCCTCCTAGCACGAAGCCATTCTTCTAACCAGTTAGCTACCTGACCGCGTATACCGTGCGCTTTAACCTTCGCAATTAGTCTCCTATGCGGAACTGTATCGAACGCCTTTTTAAAATCTAAATAAATAACGTCAGCTGCCCTATGCCTATCGTATTCGCGCACTACTTCGTTATAAAATTCTAACAAATTAGTTAAACAAGACCTATGGCGTCGAAACCCGTGCTGACTACTATTAATCAAATCTCTACTTTCTAAGTGATCGATAATACGATCCCTAACTACGGATTCCAAAAGTTTACCGACAATTGACGTTAAGCTAATGGGCCTATAATTGCTAGCTACCGCGCGGTCGCCTTTTTTAAAAAATAGGCGTGACGTTAGCTAATTTAAAGTCTTCAGGAATAATCCCCGTTTCGAGTGACTGATTAAAGATCTTCGTTAAGGGGCCTACGATAACTTCTTTCAAATGTCTGGGATAAAAAGCGTCAGGGCCTGGAGCCTTGCTAAATTTTAGCCTATCGATATAATGCGCAATCTCAGCCTCGTAAACAGTTATTTCATCTAAAATAGTCTCGCAACTAAATGGAACGATATCATCCACGTCGGGGACATTATTTACGTCTTCTACGGTAAAAACTGTCGCAAAAAAGTTATTGAAAATACCCGCCATCGCCTGAGTGTCAGAAGCCAAAGCGCCATTAACATCCACTAGAGGGCCTATGTTATTTTTTACCAGCTTACGATTATTAACGTATTCAAAAAACTTTTTTGGATTATGTTTACTATCCAAAGCTATAACTATCTCTAAATTACGCTTGGCATTCCTAACTGATCTTTTAACCTGACGTCTAAGCTCGATATATCTATTAAAGTTAGCTACCTGGCCATTGCGCTTGGTAGATGGTAGATGGTGGTGGAAGGAAGATGGTAGATGGTGGTGGAAGGAAGATGGTAGATGGAAGGTGGTGGAAGGTGGTAGATGGTGGTAGATGGTGGTGGAAGGTGGTAGATGGTGGTGGAAGGTGGTGGAAGGTGGTAGATGGTGGTGGAAGGTGGTGGAAGATGGTAGATGGTGGTGGAAGGTGGTAGATGGTGGTGGAAGGTGGTAGATGGTGGTGGAAGGTGGTAGATGGTGGTGGAAGGTGGTGGAAGATGGTAGATGGTGGTGGAAGGTGGTAGATGGTGGTGGAAGGTGGTGGAAGATGGTAGATGGTGGTGGAAGGTGGTAGATGGTGGTGGAAGGTGGAAGGTGGTGGAAGTGGTAGATGGTGGTGGAAGGTGGTGGAAGATGGTAGATGGTGGTGGAAGGTGGTAGATGGTGGAAGGTGGTGGAAGATGGTAGATGGTGGTGGAAGGTGGTAGATGGTGGTGGAAGGTGGTGGAAGATGGTAGATGGTGGTGGAAGGTGGTGGAAGATGGTAGATGGTGGGAAGGTGGTAGATGGTGGTGGAAGGTGGTAGATGGTGGTGGAGGTGGTGGAAAGGGTAGATGGTGGTGGAAGGTGGTAGATGGTGGTGGAAGGTGGTGGAAGATGGTAGATGGTGGTGGAAGGTGGTAGATGGTGGTGGAAGATGGTAGATGGTGGTGGAAGGAAGATGGTAGATGGTGGTGGAAGGAAGATAGTAGATGGTGGTTGGTGGAAGGTGGTGGAAGATGGTAGATGGTGGTGGAAGATGGTAGATGGTGGGTGGAGAGGTGGTGGAAGATGGTAGATGGTGGTGGAAGGTGGTGGAAGATGGTAGATGGTGTGGAAGGGTAGATGGTGGTGGAAGATGGTAGATGGTGGTGGAAGATGGTAGATGGTGGTGGAAGGTGGTAGATGGTGGTGGAAGATGGTAGATGGTGGTGGAAGATGGTAGATGGTGGTGGAAGGTGGTGGAAGATGGTAGATGGTGGTGGAAGGTGGTGGAAGATGGTAGATGGTGGTGGAAGATGGTAGATGGTGGTGGAAGGTGGTGGAAGAGATGGTAGATGGTGGTGGAAGGTGGTGGAAGATGGTAGATGGAAGATGGTAGATGGTGGTGGAAGATGGTGGAAGATGGTAGATGGTGGTGGAAGATGGTAGATGGTGGTGGAAGGTGGTGGAAGATGGTAGATGGTGGTGGAAGGTGGTGGAAGATGGTGGTGGAAGATGGTAGATGGTGGTGGAAGGTGGTGAAGATGGTAGATGGTGGTGGAAGGTGGTGGAAGATGGTAGATGGTGGTGGAAGGTGGTGGAAGATGGTGGTGGAAGGTGGTGGAAGATGGAGATGGTGGTGGAAGGTGGTGGAAGATGGTAGATGGTGGTGGAAGTGGTGGTGGAAGATGGTGGTGGAAGGTGGTGGTGGAAGGTGGTGGTGGTAGATGGTGGTGGAAGTGGTAGATGGTGGTGGAAGAGATGGTGTGGAAGGTGGTGGTGGAAGATGGTGGTGGAAGGTGGTGGTGGAAGATGGTGGTGGAAGGTGGTGGTGGAAGGTGGTGGTGGAAGATGGTGGTGGAAGATGGTGGTGGAAGGTGGTAGATGGTGGTGGAAGGTGGTAGATGGTGGTGGAAGATGGTAGATGGTGGTGGAAGGTGGTGGAAGATGGTAGATGGTGGTGGAAGGTGGTGGAAGATGGTGGTGGAAGGTGGTGGAAGATGGTAGTGGAAGGTGGTGGAAGATGGTGGTGGAAGATGGTAGATGGTGGTGGAAGATGGTGGTGGAAGGTGGTGGAAGGTGGTGGTGGAAGGTGGTGGAAGGTGGTGGTGGAAGGTGGTGGAAGGTGGTGGTGGAAGGTGGTGGAAGGTGGTGGAAGATGGTGGTGGAAGATGATGGAAGATGGTGGTGGAAGGTGGTGGAAGATGGTGGTGGAAGGTGGTGGAAGATGGTGGAAGATGGTGGTGGAAGATGATGGAAGATGGTGGTGGAAGGTGGTGGAAGATGGTGGTGGAAGATGGTAGATGGTGGTGGAAGATCTACAGATCTACAGAAGCTAAGGCTAACAAAGACCCTAAGATCCACTCTAAGGTTAGCCCGAGAGAAAGGAAAGAGTAGCGGGTTAAAAGAGAAGAAGGGGTTAAGTAAGAGCAACACCTATCACTCATGGGTTAACATTCATTCAGAAAAAAGAGGAAAAGTGTCTCACCATCATCATCTGCCGGCCACTGCCGACAAGTCAGAAAAATAGTCGGAGAGAATAGGAGAGGGGTGAAAGATGAAAAGAAGTAAAATAAGAACGCTTACAAACCATGCAAACACAGTCTTAACTCACTGTCATACCATGCAAACTACAAACATGCAAGAAAAGAGTTAGAGACATGCAAAGTAAGGAGAGGATAAGGAAAAAAAAAAAAAAAAAGTAGGTAAAGTTAAACAAAAAGTGGGTTAGTGTACGCTACGAGCTACATCTACGTTCGTGTTAGTCTAATTTTTTTTTTTTTTTTAATAATTAATTGCTGGCATCACACGCTGGCATGTCACAAGCTGGCATTCATCGTCAACAGACTCATCCTCGAGCACCACCACCAGAGCTCCTGTTGTTAACTTTCTTTTTTAATTTTAAACAGCGTTAATATTTTTAAAATGTCTGTGGTGGAAGATCTACAGATCTACAGAAGCTAAGGCTAACAAAGACCCTAAGATCCACTCTAAGGCTAGCCCGGGAGAAAGAAAAGAGTAGGGGGTTAAGAGAAGAGAAGAGAATAAGGGGTTAAGTAAGGAGCAACACCTATCATTCGTGGGTTAACATTCATTCAGAAAAAGAGGAAAAGTGTCTCACCATCATCATCCGCCGGCCACTGCCGACAAGTCAGAAAAATAGTCGGAGAGAATAGGAGAGGGGTGAAAGATGAAAAGAAGTAAAATAAGAACGCTTACAAACCATGCAAACACAGTCTTAACTCACTGTCATACCATGCAAACTACAAACATGCAAGAAAAGAGTTAGAGACATGCAAAGTAAGGATGATAAGAAAAAAAAAAAAAAAGTAGGTAAAGTTAAACAAAAAGTGGGTTAGTTTACGCTATGAGCTACATCTACATTCGTGTTAGTCTAATTTTTTTTTTTTTTTTTTTTTTTTTTTTTTAATAATAATTTTATTGCTGGCATCACACGCTGGCATGTCACAAGCTGGCATTCATCGTCAACAGACTCACCCCCGAGCACCACCACCAGAGCTTCTGTTACGAACTTTGTTGTTATTTAAATTAAACAACGTTAATACCTTAAAATGTCTGTCAAGACGGTTCTTAAACATATTAACGCTGGTAGAATGAACGACTGACGCGGGAAGATTATTCCATTTATCAATTACTTTAAACGTAAAGAAGTTTTTAGCGATATTAGTAATGAAACGTCTGCCACGCAACTTGAATCCGTTATTGCGAGTATTACTATTATCGAAAGTGAACAATTTGTCAAAATTCACGTTATCGATGTTATTAACGATTTTAAAAACTTCAATAAGCTCCCCCCTTAATCTCCTAGTTTCGAGTGAATACAAGTCTAACACTTTAATCCTATCTTCATAAGGCTTGTTGCGCAATGACGGAATAAGTTTCGTGGCACGACGCTGAACCCTTTCTAACCTATCAATATCCTCACGCAAGTACGGGCACCAAAACTGAACTGCATATTCTAAATGAGGCCTGACTAGGGACTGGTAAAGGGGCAATATGATATCCTTCGACTTAAATTCGAAATTACGCGCTATGAAGCCTAACATCCTATTCGCTTTTGCGCAAGATCCAGGCACTGGTTCCTAACCTTTAAATCTTTAGTTACGCGTACGCCTAAATCTACTTCCTCGTCAACGCTCGCTAACTCCCTATCATCCATCGTGTACGCGTAATTATTGTTGCGAGAACCTATATGCAAAACTTTACATTTATCTCCGTTAAATTGCATCTGCCACTTATCCGTCCACTCCATAATCCTATTTACATCGTCTTGGATCCTATTTCTATCGTCCTCGTTAACAACCTTACCGCCTATTTTAGTATCGTCCGCGAATTTTGAAACGTTACTAGTCAATCCTACATCTATGTCGTTAATGTAAATTACGAATAACAATGGGCCTAACACTGAACCCTGTGGGGACACCGCTACCTACATCTAACCACCCCGATTCACTACCATTAACTACGACCCTCTGTCTCCTAGCACGAAGCCATTCTTCTAACCAGTTAGCTACCTGACCGCGTATACCGTGCGCTTTAACCTTCGCAATTAGTCTCCTATGCGGAACTGTATCGAACGCCTTTTTAAAATCTAAATAAATAACGTCAGCTGCCCTATGCCTATCGTATTCGCGCACTACTTCGTTATAAAATTCTAACAAATTAGTTAAACAAGACCTATGGCGTCGAAACCCGTGCTGACTACTATTAATCAAATCTCTACTTTCTAAGTGATCGATAATACGATCCCTAACTACGGATTCCAAAAGTTTACCGACAATTGACGTTAAGCTAATGGGCCTATAATTGCTAGCTACCGCGCGGTCGCCTTTTTTAAAAATAGGCGTGACGTTAGCTAATTTAAAGTCTTCAGGAATAATCCCCGTTTCGAGTGACTGATTAAAAATCTTCGCTAAGGGGCCTACGATAACTTCTTTCAAATCTTCAAATGTCTAGGATAAAAAAGCGTCAGGGCCTGGAGCCTTGCTAACTTTTAGCTATCGATATAATGCGCAATCTCAGCCTCGTAAACAGTTATTTCATCTAAAATAGTCTCGCTACTAAATGGAACAATATCGTCAACGTCGGGGACATTATTTACGTCCTCTACGGTAAAAACTGTCGCAAAAAAGTTATTGAAAATACCCGCCATCGCCTGAGCGTCAGAAGCCAAAGCGCCATTTACATCCACTAGAGGGCCTATGTTATCCTTTACCGGCTTACGATTATTTACGTATTCAAAAAAACTTTTTTGGATTATGTTTACTATCCGCAGCTATAACTATCTCTAAATTACGCTTGGCATTCCTAACTGATCTTTTAACCTGACGTCTAAGCTCGATATATCTATAAAGTTAGCTACCTGGCCATTGCGCTTGTTAAGTCTATACGTCTCTATTACGCTCGTTTATGAACTCGCCTACTTCCCTAGTCCACCACTTCGGCCTACCACAATATCTAACGCGCTTGGGGCCTACGAGGAATAAACTCCCTTTCAATATTCCTAAAACTTTCTTTAAACGCACCCAACGCAAATTTGTATCATTACCCATAAATAAGTTATCCCAGTCCACTACTCTCATCCTATCAGCAAAACTATCAAAATTAGCCCTACGAAAATCAGGGACTTCTATTACGTTACTATCTGTGGTTTTCTATCAATAACTTAAACCTAAGAATTTGATGATCGCTGACATCCTAAATGGTAGATGGTGGTGGAAGGTGGTGAAGATGGTAGATGGTGGTGGAAGGTGGTAGATGGTGGTGGTAGATGGGGAAGGTGGTAGAAGATGGTGGAAGATGGAAGATGGTGGTAGATGGTAGATGGTGGTAGAAGGTGGTAGGTGGTAAAAGGTGGTGGAAGGTGGTAGAAGGTGGTGGAAGGTGGTAGAAGATGGTAGAAGATGGTGGAAGGTGGTAGATGGTGGTGGAAGGTGGTGGAAGATGGTAGATGGTGGTGGAAGGTGGTGGAAGATGTGGTGGAAAGATGGTAGATGGTGGTGGAAGATGGTAGATGGGGTGGAAGATGGTAGATGGTGGTGGAAGGTGGTGGATGGTGGTGGAAGGTGGTGGAAGATGGTAGATGGTGGTGGAAGGTGGTGGAAGATGGTAGATGGTGGTGGAAGGTGGTGGAAGATGGTAGATGGTGGTGGAAGGTGGTGGAAGATGGTAGATGGTGGTGGAAGGTGGTGGAAGATGGTAGATGGTGGTGGAAGGTGGTAGATGGTGGTGGTAGATGGTGGAGGGTGGTAGAAGATGGAAGATGGTGGTAGATGGTAGATGGTGGTAGATGGTAGATGGTGGTAGAAGATGGTGGAAGGTGGTAGAAGATGGTGGAAGGTGGTAGAAGATGGTGGAAGGTGGTAGAAGATGGTGGAAGGTGGTGGAAGGTGGTAGATGGTGGTGGAAGATGGTAGATGGTGGTGGAAGATGGTAGATGGTGGTGGAAGGTGGTGGAGGATGGTGGTGGAAGGTGGTGGAAGATGGTGGTGGAAGATGGTGGTGGAAGATGGTGGTGGAAGATGGTAGATGGTGGTGGAAGATGGTAGATGGTGGTGGAAGGTGGTAGATGGTGGTGGAAGATGGTAGATGGTGGTGGAAGATGGTAGATGGTGGTGGAAGATGGTAGATGGTGGTGGAAGGTGGTGGAAGATGGTAGATGGTGGTGGAAGATGGTAGATGGAAGATGGTAGATGGAAGGTGGTAGATGGTGGTGGAAGATGGTAGATGGTGGTGGAAGATGGTGGAAGATGGTAGATGGTGGTGGAAGGTGGTAGATGGTGGTGGAAGGTGGTGGAAGATGGTAGATGGTGGTGGAAGATGGTAGATGGTGGTGGAAGGTGGTAGATGGTGGTGGAAGGTGGTGGAAGATGGTAGATGGTGGTGGAAGATGGTAGATGGTGGTGGAAGGTGGTAGATGGTGGTGGAAGGTGGTGGAAGATGGTGGAAGGTGGGGAAGATGGTAGATGGTGGTGGAAGATGGTAGATGGTGGTGGAAGGTGGTAGATGGTGGTGGAAGATGGTAGATGGTGGTGGAAGATGGTAGATGGTGGTGGAAGGTGGTGGAAGATGGTGGTGGAAGATGGTGGTAGAAGATGGTAGATGGTGGTGGAAGATGGTAGATGGTGGTGGAAGGTGGTGGAAGATGGTAGATGGAAGATGGTAGATGGTGGTGGAAGATGGTGGTGGAAGATGGTGAAGGTGGTGGAAGATGGTAGTGGAAGATGGTGGTGGAAGATGGTGGAAGGTGGTGGAAGATGGTAGTGGAAGATGGTAGTGGAAGATGGTGGTGGAAGATGGTGGTGGAAGATGGTAGATGGTGGTGGAAGGTGGTGGAAGATGGTAGATCTACAGATCTACAGAAGCTAAGGCTAACAAAGACCCTAAGATCCACTCTAAGGCTAGCCCGAGAGAAAGGAAAGAGTAGGGGGTTAAGAAAAGAGAATAAGGGGTTAAGTAAGGAGCAACACCTATCATTCGTGGGTTAACATTCATTCAGAAAAAGAGGAAAAAAGTCACACCATCATCATCCGCCGGCCACTGCCGACAAGTCAGAAAAATAGTCTAAGAAAATAGGAGAGGGGTGAAAGATGAAAAGAAGTAAAATAAGAACGCTTACAAACCATGCAAACACAGTCTTAACTCACTGTCATACCATGCAAACTACAAACATGCAAGTAGAGTTACAGACATGCAAGAAATGAGATAAGTAAAAAAAAAAAAAAAAGTAGGTACAGTTAAACAAAAAGTGGGTTAGTTTACGCTACGAGCTACATCTACGTTCGTGTTACTTTTTTTTTTTTTTTTTTTTGCTGGCATCACACGCTGGCATTCATCGTCAACAGACTCATCCTCGAGCACCACCACCAGAGCTCCTGTTGTTAACTTTCTTTTTTTAATTTTAAACAACGCTAATATTTTTAAAATGTCTGTCAAGACGGTTCTTAAACATATTAACGCTGGTAGAATGAACGACTGACGCGGGAAGATTATTCCATTTATCAATTACTTTAAACGTAAAGAAGTTTTTAGCGATATTAGTAATGAAACGTCTGCCACGCAACTTAAATCCGTTATTGCGAGTATTACTATTATCGAAAGTGAACAGTTTGTCAAAATTTACGTTATCGATGTTATTAACGAATAAGTTTCGTGGCACGACGCTGAACCCTTCTAACCTATCAATATCCTCACGCAAGTACGGGCACCAAAACTGAACGGCATATTCTAAATGAGGCCTGACTAGGGACTTGTAAAGGGGCAATATAATATCCTTCGATTTAAATTCGAAATTACGCGCTATGAAGCCTAACATCCTATTAGCTTTTGCGCAAGACTCCAGGCACTGGTTCCTAACCTTTAAATCTTTAGTTACGCGTACGCCTAAATCTACTTCCTCGTCAACGCTCGCTAACTCCCTATCATCCATCGTGGTACGCGTAATTATTGTTGCGAGAACCTATATGCAAAACTTTACATTTATCTACGTTAAATTGCATCTGCCACTTATCCGTCCACTCCATAATCCTATCTACATCGTCTTGGATCCTATTTCTATCGTCCTCGTTAACAACCTTACGCCTATTTTAGTATCGTCCGCGAATTTTGACACGTTAATAGTCAATCCTACATCTATGTCGTTAATGTAAATTACGAATAAACAATGGGCCTAACACTGAACCCTGTGGGACACCGCTACCTACCTCTAACCACCCCGATTCACTACCATTAACTACGACCCTCTGCCTCCTAGCACGAAGCCATTCTTCTAACCAGTTAGCTACCTGACGCGTATACCGTGCGCTTTAACCTTCGCAATTAGTCTCCTATGCGGAACTGATCGAACGCCTTTTTAAAATCTAAATAAATAACGTCAGCTGCCCTATGCCTATCGTATTCGCGCACTACTACGTTATAAAATTCTAACAAATTAGTTAAACAAGACCTATGGCGTCGAAACCCGTGCTGACTACTATTAATCAAATCTCTACTTTCTAAGTGATCGATAATACATCCCTAACTACGGATTCCAAAAGTTTACCGACAATTGACGTTAAGCTAATGGGCCTATAATTGCTAGCTACCGCGCGGTCGCCTTTTTTAAAAAATAGGCGTGACGTTAGCTAATTTAAAGTCTTCAGGAATAATCCCCGTTTCGAGTGACTGATTAAAGATCTTCGTTAAGGGGCCTACGATAACTTCTTTCAAATCTTTCAAATGTCTAGATGGTAGATGGTGGTGGAAGATGGTAGATGGTAGATGGTGGTGGAAGATGGTGGTGGAAGGTGGTGGTGGAAGGTGGTGGAAGATGGTGGTGGAAGGTGGTAGATGGTGGTGGAAGGTGGTAGATGGTGGTAGAAGATGGTAGTGGAAGGTGGTAGATGGTGGTAGAAGATGGTAGATGGTGGTGGAAGATGGTGGTGGAAGATGGTAGATGGTGGTGGAAGATGGTGGTGGAAGATGGTGGTGGAAGGTGGTAGATGGTGGTGGAAGATGGTAGATGGTGGTGGAAGATGGTAGGTGGTGGTGGAAGATGGTAGATGGTGGTGGAAGATGGTAGGTGGTGGTGGAAGGTGGTAGATGGTGGTGGAAGATGGTGGTGGAAGGTGGTAGGTGGTGGTGGAAGGTGGTAGATGGTGGTGGAAGGTGGTAGATGGTGGTGGAAGGTGGTGGAAGATGGTGGTGGAAGGTGGTGGAAGATGGTAGATGGTGGTGGAAGGTGGTGGAAGATGGTAGATGGTGGTGGAAGATGGTAGATGGTGGTGGAAGATGGTAGATGGTGGTGGAAGGTGGTAGATGGTGGTGGAAGGTGGTAGATGGTGGTGGAAGGTGGTAGATGGTGGTGGAAGGTGGTAGATGGTGGTGGAAGGTGGTAGATGGTGGTAGAAGATGGTAGTGGTGGTAGATGGTGGAAGATGGTAGGTGGTGGAAGATGGTAGGTGGTAGATGGTGGAAGGTGGTAGATGGTGGAAGAAGGTGGTAGAAGGTGGTAGAAGATGGTGGAAGGTGGTAGAAGGTGGTGGAAGGTGGTAGAAGGTGGTGGAAGGTGGTAGAAGGTGGTAGAAGGTGGTGGAAGGTGGTAGAAGGTGGTGGAAGGTGGTGGAAGGTGGTAGAAGGTGGTAGAAGATGGTGGAAGGTGGTAGAAGATGGTGGAATGTGGTAGAAGATGGTGGAAGGTGGTAGAAGATGGTGGAAGGTGGTAGAAGATGGTGGAAGGTGGTAGAAGATGGTGGAAGGTGGTAGAAGATGGTGGAAGGTGGTAGAAGATGGTGGAATGTGGTAGAAGATGGTGGAAGGTGGTAGAAGATGGTAGATGGTGGTAGAAGATGGTGGAAGGTGGAAGATGGTGGTAGATGGTAGTGGTGGTAGATGGTGGAAGATGGTAGTGGTGGTAGATGGTGGAAGATGGTAGATGGTGGAAGATGGTAGATGGTGGAAGATCTACAGATCTACAGAAGCTAAGGCTAACAAAGACCCTAAGATCCACTCTAAGGCTAGCCGAGAGAAAGGAGAGAGTAGGGGGAGAGAAGAGAGGAGAATAAGGGGTTAAGTAAGGAGCAACACCTCATTCGTGGGTTAACATTCATTCAGAAAAAGAGGGAAAAAGTCTCACCATCATCATCCGCCGGCCACTGCCGACAAGTCAGAAAAATAGTCGGAGAATATAGGAGAGGGGTGAAAGATGAAAAGAAGTAAAATAAGAACGCTTACAAACCATGCAAACACAGTCTTAACCACTGTCATACCATGCAAACTACAAACATGCAAGAAAAGAGTTAGAGACATGCAAAGTAAGGAGGATAAGAAAAAAAAAAAAGTAGGTAAAGTTAAACAAAAAGTGGGTTAGTTTACGCTATGAGCTACATCTACATTCGTGTTAGTCTAATTTTTTTTTTTTTTTTTTTTTTATTGCTGGCATCACGCTGGCATGTCACAAGCTGGCATTCATCGTCAACAGACTCATCCTCGAGCACCACACCAGAGTCCTGTTGTTAACTTTCTTTTTTAATTTTAAACAACGTTAATATTTTTAAAATGTCTGTCAAGACGGTTCTTAAACACATTAACGCTGGTAGAATGAACGACTGACGCGGGAAGATTATTCCATTTATCAACTTTAAACGTAAAGAAGTTTTTAGCGATATTAGTAATGAAACGTCTGCCACGCAACTTGAATCCGTTATTGCGAGTATTACTATTATCGAAAGTGAACAATTTGTCAAAATTTACGTTATCGATGTTATTAACGATTTTGAAAACTTCAATAAGCTCCCCCCTTAATCTCCTAGTTTCGAGTGAATACAAGTCTAACACTTTAATCCTATCTTCATAAGGCTTATTCCGCAATGCCGGAATAAGTTTCGTGGCACGACGCTGAACCCTTTTAACCTATCAATATCCTCACGCAAGTACGGGCACCAAAACTGAACGGCATATTCCAAATGAGGCCTGACTAGGGACTTGTAAAGGGGCAATATAATATCCTTCGATTTAAATTCGAAATTACGCGCTATGAAGCCTAACATCCTATTAGCTTTTGCGCAAGACTCCAGGCACTGGTTCCTAACCTTTAAATCTTTAGTTACGCGTACGCGCTAAATCTACTTCCTCGTCAACGCTCGCTAAATCCCTATCATCCATCGTGTACACGTAATTATTGTTGCGAGAACCTATATGCAAAACTTTACATTATCTACGTTAAATGCATCTGCCCACTTATCCGTCCACTCCATAATCCTATCTACATCGTCTTGGATTCTATTTATATGTCCTCGTTAACAACCTTACAGCCTATTTTAGTATCGTCCGCGAATTTTGAACGTTACTAATCAATCCTACATCTATGTCGTTAATGTAAATTACGAATAACAAGGGGCCTAACACTGAACCCTGGGGGACACCACTACCTACCTCTAACCACCCGATCACTACCATTAACTACGACCCTCTGCCTCCTAGCACGAAGCCATTCTTCTAACCAGTTAGTACTGACCGCGGATACCGTGCGCTTTAACCTTCGCAATTAGTCTCTATGCGGAACTGTATCGAACGCCTTTTTAAAATCTAAATAAATAACGTCAGCTGCCTATGCCTATCGTATTCGCGCACTATTTCGTTATAAAATTCTAACAAATTTGTTAAACAAGACCTATGGCGTCGAAACCCGTGCTGATACTATTAATCAAACCCCTACTTTCTAAGTGATCGATAATACGATCCCTAACTACGGATTCCAAAAGTTTACCGACAATTGACGTTTAAGCTAATGGGCCTATAATTGCTAGCTACCGCGCGGTCGCCTGTTAAAAATAGGCGTGACGTTAGCTAATTTGAAGTCTTCAGGAATAATCCCGTTTCGAGTGACGATTAAAAATCTTCGCTAAGGGGCTACGATAACGTCTTTCAAATCTTTCAAATGTCTAGGATAAAAAGCGTCAGGGCCTGGAGCCTTGCTAACTTTTAGCCTATCGAATAATGCGCAATCTCAGCCTCGTAAACAGTTATTTCATCTAAAATAGTCTCGCTACTAAATGGAACGATATCGTCAACGTCGGGGACTATTTACGTCCTCTACGGTAAAAAACTGTCGCAAAAAAGTTATTGAAAATACCCGCCATCGCCTGAGCGTCAGAAGCCAAAGCGCCATTTACATCCAATAGAGGGCCTATGTATCCTTACGGCTTACGATTATTTACGTATTCAAAAAACTTTTTTGGATTATGTTTACTATCCGCAGCTATAACTATCTCTAAATTACGCTTGGCATTCCAACTGATCTTTTAACCTGACGTCTAAGCTCGATATATCTATTAAAGTTAGCTACCTGGCCATTGCGCTTGTTAAGTCTATACGCTCTATTACGCTCGTTTATGAAACTCGCCTACTTCCCTAGT